>RJWH01006670.1:0-50777 GCA_004363575.1 Solenodon paradoxus
ATGCTGGGGAATTTTTTAATAGGAATTTTGTAGTCAACTTTCAAAATATGAAATTGTGCAAATTTTGATCTTGAGAGTTCACATTTAGAAGTTTGCGCTATCGGAATACTCACACATTTAATACAGATACATCAGGGTCCTTATTGTAGCATTGTTTAGAGTAATTCTAGTATTATTCTATATTATAGGCTGTTAGGCAGGTGTCTCTACCATTGAACTGTAGGCTCCATGGAATCAGAATCCAGGTTTGCTTGTGTTTGTTTTCACTTTTGCTCATTGCTGTAATCAGTGTCTAGCATAATCCTTGACCTATGATAGGAGCTCAGTAGATGGATGCAGAATAAGTAAACGGATGGATGAATGCATACGTACGTTGTTAAAATTAACTTCTAAAAGTCCAAATTGTATTTGTTTAAACATTTTAAGCTGCTTTTTGCTGAAAACTTAATTTTGATAGGAATTTTTCTAAGTATTTTCATTTATCTTAATTCTTCCAAAAGCTTTAATCCCACTTTATAGATAAGAGCATGAAGACATGAAAAAATTAAGTTTGTTATCCAAAATTATATAGATCTAGTGAATTCTGGAACAAGGCTTTGAATTTGTATTGCCTGGCACATCTTGTGGAGGCATATAGGACAGTAGAGATAGAGTTTGATCTCATTAGCTCAACAGGCAGATGAATGGATAGAATGGTGGGTAAATGAATAGATGGTTTTGAACGCATAGAAATATACCATAGTATCTGATGAAAGTATTATCTCTAGAAAATGGGATAAATTTGGGGTGCTTGCTTTGCTCACTTTGTATACTTCTGTACTGTTTTATTTTCTACTACAATAAGCAAGTACTGCTTTTGTGAAAAAATTGTTTAAAAGTGAGATTTAAATCCAAACTAATCAAGGAAAAAAACCAAAAAACAACAGATGAACAGAAAGATTAATTCTTTGAGCCAAAAACATCAATCCGACAAGTATTCTCTGAAGGAGAAGGAGAGGGTTTTTTTTTTTCTTTTGGTTTTGTGTTTTCAATTTTTTTTTTCTTTTTCCTTCAAGCGACAGGTCCTCATTATGATAAGAGTAGAAATGGGGCCCATTTACTTGGTTCATCTAAGACCAAAGCTTGAATAGGGTCTGAAGTTATATGTGCTAAGGTTTTGCTGGAAATAGTAATTGAGTTTTCCCAAGCCCTGAGGCTTGCAGACATCAGGAGAGCCAGGCCAATTTGAGTTGAATTCTACTTCAAGAAAAGATATTTTGCAAGAAACAGAAATCTCAGAATCAAGAACCAGAAACTGTATCACAAAACTTAACTATGTACAATTATACATATCACTTTTAACCCTTGTCCAGCCATTGGAAAAGAGAGACAAGGTTTTAAAATGGTCAGTGGATAAAATGAATATACAGCAGTTAAAATAGGATGGAGAAGATGCATAAAACCTTTTTCTACTCTCTGTCCCCTCTTTGATGTTACTAATTTCTAGTCAAAAGGGCTTGCTTTTCAAGGAAGACACATAGCAGTTATGTGACCATTTTCTTTATCAGTGTGTGTATATCATGCCTCATTTTTTCTTGTTTCTTCTCTGAATCCTGTTCTCAGTCTGTTATCTCAGTTTAAGGAACGCTACTATAATTGTAGTTTTTCAGTAGGATCCTATGGTTACATCAGGTCATATTTTGAGTGAGACATCACGACTTAAATCTTGCAGCTTGAATCTTCCAGCCCCTCAAGTATCGGACACTTAGTACAAAATTTTTGAGAAATCAGCTTCATATTACAGGTTCTAAGGAGTCCTCTTTTCCGATGCAGGGTCAGAATACTTGAACAATTTTTCTTGACAATATCAGTCAATAAGTTTTGAACATTTGTTTTATGCAAAGCACTGTGCAATTTTGTAGAGTCTGTGCCAAAGCTTAGAAACAATGAATAAAACATCAGTGTGCCTTGAGTATTAGCCAGAGTATTTTTAATCTGAATTAAAAATGTACTAACTTTGTCATCATCACTTTATAGGCTTCTTGATTAACCTGCTAATGCTCTCTAATTTACAAATGAATGCTTCTTTCCCTACTACTTAACAGAAACTGATCTGTTTCCTAGAGCAAGAGATGTTAATGCAGATCAGGTTTCAGCTTTGAGAATATGATCAATAATTAAAGAAAAACGGTTGTGATACAATAAGAAGCTGAAATTCAGTCTTTTTGTTTGTCCAGAATCATAGAATGAGATGGGGGGGCTGTGAACTTATCAGTCTCTTTTCTGCTCTAATCAGACCTTCATTTGCTAGTTATATGACCATATACAATTCTTAACTGACAGGAGACTGTTGAAAGGTAAATAAAATCCCTTGCATGTAATTGGTGCTGGATGAAAGGTAATTAAATATCAAACAGAACCGAACATGATTTTGTACTGTGTGTTACAGTGTCTTCTTCCCCTTTAACCAGTTCTCAGTTTTCAACATTAGTCTTATTCAGTATTCCCTTCACTGAAGTGAAACTATTTCAAGAAGCCTTAATTGTCTGTTCAATCATTCATTTACTAATTTAGCAAATATCGAGTACCTACTACTTGTCACCAAGAGGTAACATAATTTCGAGAAAGTTCCTGCCTTGGTAGTGTAGTGTGCCTAAATTTTTAGGGATACAAATAACACAGCAATGCATAAATAAACATAATAATTGTAGTTTGCAGCTGATAATGTGAAGAAAATAAGTCAGTGTGAAAGAAAATAAAGGGAAAGGCCTTTTAAAATAGGGTGATCACAAAAGGCATCTTAGAGAATGTATCATATGATCTCAGATCTAGGGGGTAAGAATGAATCCTGAATGCAGAAAATGGAAGAAATTTCCAGGTTAAGAGAACAGCAAGTGTAAAGACTTAAGAGGTATAAAAGGGTCTGATGTGTAAAAAGATCGGTATTATTTCAGATATGAAAATAAGGCCAGTGTATATGAAAATTTGTGGGCAAGATAGAGGCCATTAGATTGTCATTACCTAAGTATACGGGTTATAGTACCTTGTAGGGTATATAAGTAGTTTGGGTTTAGTCTAAATAAATGAAAAGCTTTTGAAAAAGCCGTTTTAAATGTGCGGATGTTGTTATTTAATTTGTGTTTTTAAAAAGATAATTCCAGCTCTTGTATACAGAATGAATTGAAAGGCATGGGATCAGGATGTGATTACCTGCCATGGTGCTAGAGGCAAGGGTCATGGCTTGGGTACTATAGTGATAGGGAAGATGAAGTTAAGTGGATGTTCATTTCCTTTTAGAGGCAGAAGAGATCAGGTTTGGTAATACATCAAATGAGGGCATGCAGGAGAAAGGAAAAATTCAGGACAGTTCCTGAGTTTCCAGCCTGACCCCATGCGTGAATGTTGTCCTGTTGGGAGGTGGTGATAAATGGGGAGATGGTTTTGAAGGTAACTAAGAATCTTATTTTGTATATAACAAATTTGAGCTATCTCCTACAGGAAGAGGTCTCAGCTGGGAATGGGTATTTGAGAATCATTAGCATGTAGTTAATACTTGAGAGAGAGGGAGGGAGGGGACAGTGAGTGTGGCTAAAGATGAAATAGATCCACCCTCTCAGTTGTGCCAAAATGTCATGTCATTTATCTATTTTTGAAGTATGTGTGTATATATACTATCTTTATGTTAGTTAAATTGGTTGGGCTAGAAAGAGGATATGAGAAAGTGTGCCCAGGTACATAGAAAACCTGAAGGGTGTCAAAAGAAACCAAGAAAAAGCAAAGCAGATTAAAAATGAAAGAGTGCTACTGGGAGCTAAGAGTAAGATGAAGAGAAAAAACGAAGGAAAACATTCATTAGAGTGGGTTGTAGTGTAGCCATTGTGGGCTAGAAAGTCAGGAGCCTTTTCTCTAATCCAATATGACCTAGAAAGTCCTTCCCAACTCATCCCTTTTAAAATACCCCTTTCTTATTTCATTGTTCTCTATAGCACTTCAGATCTGAGAGGCTGCAGATTTGTTTTTATTTATTTATTTTCATTTACTTTATTTCTTTAAGATAGAGCAGATTTTCTTTGAAGGCGGGAAGGAAGAGGGGGAGGAAGCACTTTTAATTATTTATTTTTGCTTGTGCCTTGGGCTCCACATGGTCCCTATTCCAGCCAGTGGCTTATCACCTGAGCCATCAGGGCACACTAATTTGTTTTTAAGTATTGTCTCAAGAGTCTCAAGTAAAATCTGGTCTTCCTTAGGGCAGGGACATTGTTTTGTTTATTGCTGTATCCCCAGTGTCTGTAATATATGCCAATAGTACTTGTATCACTGGATCCTCTTCCCCCCAAAGTCAATGGACGAATGTTGATGCAAGGAAAGTAGATATATTGTCAAGAGATGCCAAGCGAGGAAGTGGGGGACCCACACTGTCTCAGATCTACTTCTTCAGCTATAGGGGTGTCACAGAGATTATATAGACATGACGAGGGGGGTAACTTGGGAGAAGGTGAGGTGTTTGGGGAATCTATAGATGTTAGTGATGGCAGGTACTGTCGTGTAGGGGGTCTGTCTGTTTTTCAGGCCAATTACATGTCTTGGTGCATCAGTGGAAGACTGTTTAGATCCATTATCTGTGCCTCTGTGTCCCAGCTAAGCTTATCTATAACTAGTCCCTATGCTAATCAAATGTCTTAGATATGTCGGTGTGGCTGGATGGCTACGTTCACTGGGTCCTGACTCAATGCCCAGTTATACTTGACATATGTTAAATGCTACTATGAGTTGAATGAAATGAAGGATAGGGAAGTAGGCACAAAGTGTGTAGCTGCAAGGTTTGAAAAGTTTTATTGTGAAGAGGAGTACAGAAAAGGTAGGGGCTGGAAAAACAGGGGAGTAACCTTATTAATGGTTACCTACTGAAGCCAGATCATACAGGCTCAGGAAAGCACTTAGAGGCATATTCAGGAATTACGCCTACCTGTAGCTAAACCATTGGTAACAGGGAATCGTCCATGGTGGAAGGATTTGCAGTTTGGAGACTGGCCAGCTCTACATCAAGGATTTTGTTGTTGTGATTGTTTATTTGTTTTTTCCTTTGGAGAACCAGTTGACCAGCCTACAGATGTTATTATTTTTTAAATTTGCTTTGTATGTTGAGTGGAAGTTAGGAAAGCATGCTTGTGGGTTGAGTAAGGATTGATAACTCAGTAGAAAACAAGTGAGAAGTTGAAGTAGAGAGATTTGCCTGAATTAGACCAGGAACATTTTAATTGTAAGAGTAGGAAAGAACTTGTGGATGGGTATAGGTGTAAATATCTGTGATTTGTGGTGGAAAGATTAGGGAATTTTTCAATATAGTTATAATCCAAGCAGCCTATATAGGATCACCGAAAAATAACCTAGCTGTCTCTAGCTATTTACTGTGTTTCTTTTATTCTAGCTTATACCTCCATTTATGCAGTATTTATCATCCCCACACAGTAAATTCTGTTCAATATTCAAAATAGCATACTCTGTTCTTACAGAGTATATATAAAATGTCTGTGGAACGCAGCCATTTGAATTACATTTTATTCCTTTTTTACATAATAAATTCAATTCTTTCATATGAACGTTACCTCTTATGTTTTAATATCTGAGTAATTCAAATTGAGTAATTCTTTATGCACATTCTCTTGTTTTTACTTGTACCTTTCTCCATCACGTCACATTTGAATATCCTTTGTGAAGTACAAATTTGCATTTTTTCGTATTTAAAGTTATTTATCATTCATGTATATTATTGTGTGATTCATGCAGATTATTGTGTCTATGAATGCAAAACCCTAATTAAATTGGCGGGAGTTCAAAACCCTAAACTGATACTAAGCGAAATTTTGTTAGTGCTGTCAAAAGCAGAATGTGTCTCTGTCAATTTGAAAACATAATAAGGTTTGCCACTGGTTTATTATGGTTTTCACCAGCATGCCTCTACTAGTACTTAGAAACCACATAAATGTCTAGTGGTTAACCACTGGGTACAGCTTTCAGTTCAAATATTAAAAAAAAAATTTCGGAATAGAACCACACAAACTTTTGCCATCAGCTGTCTTGCAATTTGTGAAGCAAGTCTGTGGTGGTATTTTGCTAAACACTGTATTCTGTCTTTAGTATTTACATAAGGTACCTGGTGTTACCATTGTGACTCTATCAAATCTACCATAATGCTGCCATTGCTCCATCATACATCTTTCGTGTCTGAGAGAGTCACATCCTGGTGGTTTGCCTTCAGGCTTGTCCCTAAATCCACTGAATTCTACCATGGGACACTGGGAACGATTTTAATGAGAAATATGACCCATTCCCTAGTGAATTGATGTCATGTCTTATACACCATAAATATTTGGCAGAGGTACAAATGGAGGCATGCTCAGAAGTTACAATGATGTGCCAATTTAAAACAAATCACAGCAAATAATGGATAGTATGTAGTGAGCATTTACTCTGTGCATTCATTTTTTCTTTCAAGCGTCATCACTAGCGATTTGTGTGATATTAATATGACTCATTTTCTAGATTAAAAACTGGGTCATGGAGAAATTGGTTAATTTTATCACAGTCTCTTACCTGTAAGGGCAGAGCCACAATTGATCAAGTTAGGTTTAGTTCAGCAGGGTAAACTGTTTGATAATGGAATAGATACATTTAAATAATGCATGTTACCAAAAAATGCTTGATTTTTATATACAATTTCCTCCTTAAGCTGGTTGTCATTGAGGGATTTGATTTGGAACTGCCCTTAAACCTTTAGGCATATTTTCAAATCCCAAAGCATGCCAGAAAAGCTGTAATAACGAATGAAATTTGTCTCAAATGAAATGAACATCTCTATTCTGGCTTCATTGTTTATGACCTGTCTTTCTCACACTGTAGAGAGTGAAGGGGTAGAAATCATATTTTGTGTTAGTAAAGGGGATATTGTGTGGAGCAACTTATGAAACTCGCTGCACTTTTTCTAGTTGTAGGAAAAAAGTCAATTTGGTTAGATTAAAAAGAAAGCACAAAAACAGCAGGTGACAATTAAGGAAGCAGAGTTAAATGTCACTGAGCCAAAATACTTCTTTTCAAATGGAAACTCCAATAGTTTTTCCACACAATAGGCATGGAGAGAGAATTGTTAGAGAGTACAAATGTTTTTCTCTCAATAGTTTCCCACCCTGACTGATTAGCTTCCATTTATTAGGTCAAGTTAGCTTCTATTCCCTGGTTTCACAGGATATGTAGTGAAAAGTTCTTCTAAGGTTTTAAATGGCCACACATATCCCTCCCTCCCTCCCTCTCTCCCTCTCTCCCTCACTCCCTCTCTCCCTCCCTCCCTCCCGCCAACAAATTTTGGGAATTTGTCGCATTTTGGAATTGTGCATTTAATTTTTTTTTTTATTGAGGCAGTGTTGATTTAAAACCCTGTTTTGCATGTACAAGTTTACTCTTTATCAAATACATGGATAATATACCAGGCTCACCACCAAATTTCTAATAATCCTCCATAATTATCTGTTGAAACACCTTCCCTTCCCTCTGTTATACTCAGTTCTGTAGTCAGTGTCCCGAGGTTAGTTTTGGTTAACATTGAAATTTTAAAGACAGAACTCTTTACATTAATAAGCTCCACACAAGACATTTGATATTTGGTTAAAAAACATTCAACTTAAGGTGTCTTATTTGAAATTTGTAATCAGGATTGATTGAATATTTCCATTTAATTGACTTTTACTCACCAGTTTCTGTGCATTTGTTTCTTAGATAAATTAACACTATGGAAACCACATTCCTATCTAATTATTGCCGCTGCCCCCCCCCCAAAAAAAAACAACTCAGCCAAGATATTGAATTTATGGAAGACTTTTTTTATGTAATGACACAGAAAGAACTATGTGATAGGGATAATTTTATAAGTGATACATTAAGAATTTTGAAAGTACTTGTGATTTTGTTTTCTCATTAGAATCAAAATTACGGCAGAACAGATCTCTGGTTTCATTTATTTAGTACTGTATTTTCAAAGACGAGAATAAAACTGAGCAAAAAGTTGTAAATAAATGTAAAATACGTTTTTCATTGTCTCATATTGTCAATATAGTACTTTTCGTAGTCAGAGCACCTCCAGCAATCCTTAATTTATTGGACTTAATACATGATGTTTGATTTCTCTTTGCATAGGTGTATTTAGCATTATTTGATTGATAGCCAAAACACTGAACTAATGTTCAATTTATCTAAAGTCTGTAAATGTTTGCTTTTTTGTTTATTTTTGTTTTTCTCTGTTAACCTTTAGGTAAGTATTATGTATTTTGAGTACTGTTTTCTCTTTGTACAAAGATAATAGTGAAAGTTTTCTGCTAGCTACACTATAGGCATATTGAGAGGAAAACTGGATTTTTTTTGCCATGTCCTTTATTTTAAAAATATTTTATTACAGTAACTTTTATTCTGCATGGTAAAATAAACTCTTATGTATAGGTTCCCCATATGTGCAGTTTCACCATATATATCAACACACCCTGCCTTCCACCAAATCACCAATTGTTCTTCATTATTGTCCTGTGGGCTCTGCCACCACTTGTCCGCCCACTCCTGTCACATTCCTTATTGGTAACCTCAGTTCTATTGCAAGTCCACAGGTTGGTTTTGTTTCATCTGTTCCTTTGTTTTGTCTGTTCACATTCCACCTGTGAGTGAGGTCATCTGGTACATATCCTTCTTCTTTTGACTTATTTCACTTAGCATAATCTCCTCTAGATCCATCCATGTGGATTCAAATGGCAGGATTTCAACTTTTCTAAGGGCCCTGTAGTATTCCATTGTGTATATATACACAACTTCCTTATCCATTCATCTGACCTTAGGCACTTAGGTAGTTTCCAGTTCTTAGGTTTTGCGAATAGGGCTGTAATAAACATGGGGATACATAAGACTCTACGAGTTAGTGTTTTTGTATCTTTCAGGTAAATATGCAGAAGTGGGATAGAAGAATCATAAGGGATTTCCGTATTCAAGTTTTTGAGGAAACTTCATACGGTTTTCCATAGGAGTTTTACCAATTCGCTCTCCCACCAACAGTATAAAAGTACTCAATATGCCCTTTTCTCCATACCCTCACTAATATTTGTTGTTTACAGACTTCTGGATAATAGCCAGTTTCTCAGGTGTAAGGCAATAACTCACTCTTGTTTTGATTTGCTTTTCCCTGATAGCCAGGAAGTAGGAACATCTTTTCATGTGCCTGTTGTCCATCTGTATATTCTCTTCAGAAAAATGTCTCTCCAATTCCTCGTCCCATTTTTTAAATTGGCTTGCTTGTTTTTCTGTTACTGAGTCTTATGAGTTCTTTGTATATTTTAGATATTAAGCCATTGTTGCAAATATGAAGCCCAAGTATATTTTTCCAGTTAGTAGGTTATCTTTTTGTTTGTTTTTTCTGTTGGGTGGGGTGGGGTGATACTGTCTTTTGGGGAGAAGAAGCTTTATAGTTTGATGTAGTCGCTGTTGTTTATTTTTCTTTTTGTTTCCCTTGATGCTAGAGTTGTCTCCAAAGGCCAAAAATTGGATTTTCAAAAGATAAAATTGTTTAGTGTTTATGGAAAAATGAAAGCCAATGATTTTTATCATTAATTTTATTATGAAATTGAATCATTTTCATCAGTACAAATTATTTTCCTCCTCTTACATGCAGTGAATTTTTTTTTGTTTGTTTTATTTCTAATACACATTTTATGGGAAGCAAGGCGTGTTTATTCTGATCATGGTTTCTAAATTATATCCTTTTGTATTGTGTATAAAACTCTTAAAAGACTCACCAAACCTGGTGAATGTACATTTATGGATCGATTATTGTTGAAATCTTTCATTCTGATTCCACGTGATATGCATTATAATGCAGTATTTCAATTTCTGCCTTTCTCTTGGCAGACAACTGACATGAGGTTTAGACAGTGGAGTTTCTTGTTTAGATATCCCAGAGGTGTTTCAAGGTTGAGCTTGGCAGCTGGCTAATCAGCCTTTCTTGAGGTTGATTGCCCTAGATAAGAATGGTTTTGTTGAAGGAACCAGTTTCCTAACAAACTTATTTGCATTGACTTTTGTCAGGATGAGGACATAATGGAAAAAAAAAAAATGGTGCAACTTTGCTCTTTTTGATCTTTGTAGATACACCTATTATACTATGAAATATATTATCTGTTCAGAATATTGGTGTATGCAGAATACCAAGTATGTGAAATATAGTATGGAAAAAAGAAAATTATTTTCAGATATATACATAACCTTTGAGGCAAGTGATAAAGTGTTCAACATCACTTTTCACTTAGCATTAGGGAAATGCAAATCAAAACCACAATGAGTTATCACCTCATACTTCTGAGAAAGGCCTTTATCAAAAATACTTAGAAACAAAGGATGTCTAGGGTATGGAGGAAAAGGAGTCTTTTCCACTGTTGGTGGGAATGTATATCAGTGCAACCTTTATGGAAAACAATATGATTCGATTTCTGGGAAAAAAAAAAAAGAGAATACCATTTGATAGAACAGTTCTATTTTTAGGTATTTATCTGAAGAACACAAAAATGCTAATCAGAAAAGATACTCACACCACTGTGTTCTTAGACACAGTTCACACTAGGAGTCAACCTAAATGCCTCTGGAAGGATAACTGGATATGGTTCTTTATTTAATGGAATTCTGTGCAGCTATTTAAAAAAATGAAATCGTGCCCTTTTCAACAATCTGGATTGGACCTGGAAGGCATCATGTTAAGCTAATTAAGTCAGAAAGAAAAAGATACAGGATGGACCAGTCATATCAACAAAATTCACATTGACTCTGAAGACAAGATTGTTGTTAGTAACAGAGAGGCAGAAAGGAGGGAGAGGCACCCCGGGATTGAAAGAGTTAACATGGTAATGGTGGAAAAAGCGCAGGAACTCTAATGCTGGTATGGTGTGATATACACATTGACTGAAGTATGAATCTGTCCTCTTAAATAGTGCTGTAAATGAAAGAAACAGTAATAAAAGAAAATTCTTTCTAATCCCATAGCATATCCACTTAACTGTCTTAAAGCATGTGCCCCAGTCTTTTCCAAAAATTGTTATTGTATGTAATATAAAGCACACATCCTGCTCTTTTGATGTTATAAAAATTTATTTTCATGTATTATAAAATATTCTTTTTAAAATATATTTTTATTGTAGTAATTATCCTACACATTAAAATAACTTCCTTTATATAGGTTCCCCATTTCTTAGATATATGTCAACACACCCTGCCCTCCACCAAATCACCAAGTGTTCTTCCCCATTGTCCAGTGAGCTCCACCACCATCTGCCTCAAATATTCTTTAAAAGCAACATGTTGCATGACTTTGTTATGTTAATATATGATGATATTTTCTGTAATTTCTAATTCTCTATTAGACCATTTGGAATGGTCTGAATTTTATTTTTTGTTTGATAAATGTTTTCTTTTTTGTTTTGTAGATAGTGCTTTAATTACTCATCAAGTTTACATAAATTTTCATTTCTGATTATGATTTCTGATTATTCCCTTCTCTTGGATTCCTGGAAGAAAAATTACTGGACCAGTGAATATGATTTTTTAAAAAGATTTTTGTAGATGTTGCCAAACCATTATACATAAAATTGGAATCAATTGATGCTCTTCCAGCAGAGTAGGAGTTTGGCCAAATCACTGAAGCCTCTGCAACATTGTTATTTTTTTCTCATCCTTTGATAATTAAGCAATATAATTATAAGCAATATATAAGCAAAGCAATATAATTAAAAATCCAAATCTTTATTTAATTAGCATTTCTTTGATTCCTAACTAAGTTGAATTTTTAGGTACATTTACTCTTATTATACATACTTACTAGAAATAGAAATCACTACTATTACAGAAAATTTAATGATCAGTAACGGAACCATGTGGATCAGAGGTTATCATTTAGATAGTTTTGAAATATTCAGTATTCGGTTACACTAAGCATTCTCTGAAGAATGGAGGTAAAGTACTAGAAATACAAGGTTCTGACTGAGTTCTAATTCTGATTCTTACTAGCTTTTGAATTTATGATCCCATCACCTTGGGCTTAAATTTCCTCATTTGGAAAGTAATGGAATTTCACTAAATGATTTACTTTTTATAGTGTAATGCTCAATATAAAAATTCTGATTAGTGCAGAAAAATTGATCCGAATCAGTGCTACCATTTATAAAATATTCTAGGAGTATTGTACATTCTCAACATTTTCATTCTGAGATGGCTTCAAAGATTGGATTAGAAATTATTAATGTAAACCCATTATGTAGTGGGTGGTTAGTACAAAGTTTACTTTTATATAATTGTAAGTTAAAATGCACCTCATAGCTCAGGTGTTAAGCCTGCACCTGGGGCATAATTCACATACAGCTCTAGGACCTGAGTTTGTGGACCAGGCCCAAGGGAACAACTGAAATTAATAACTAAATAAGTACAGTGCTTCTTCCTCCTATCTCTTCCTTCCTACCTACCTATGTCTGCCTTCATTCTTGCCTGCCTGCCTTTATCTTTATTAAAATTTTTTTTGAAGTTATTATCTTGGAGTTTCAACCACTTCTCTCATTTTGTACATCTTAATCGCCTGTAATAAAGCACAAATCACATCTCATCATTTTCACATTCCTCAATTGCTATAGTACTTGTTACTGTAACATTATTGTAAATTAGTTGCTTTCTTACATCAATTTCAATGCCTTTTATTACTCTATTTTCTCAACGAATATTTAGGTTCTTGGTGTAAATATCATCGGTGAAGATTACCCCCAACTCGTGATATTTCTTTTCATTTTGAGTAAAATGTCCATTCTATAATATTTATTGAGTGGTACATCCACTGAATACTTGTAGTATGACACACACAAAGCATTTTTTGTGATGCACAATAATTGCTTTGTAAATACCTAATGTGAATAGCATTTTCTTCCAATCAACTCCTACTACTACTGGCTTAGCATTAATGATACTGACAGTCCCCTACAACTAGGTTTGTTTATATGTTAAGAACACAATAGCAATTAAAATATAGCAATCATATCAAGGTTTCATAAAGCTTATTTAGTCTTTTCTAGACAATATGATGGTGAAATTGAGACTGAGTTTTCATTTCATGTATGAGGAAACAGACATAAATGATGTTTCTTTACAGATATAAATATTTAGGTAATGAATTTTTAAAAATCCATATCTTCAAATTCCAAATTGCTCTTTCTTTTATTGCACAGCACTCTAATTTAATAAATCCCTATTAATACCATTAAGTTTACGTGTGAGTTTCATCACATGAATTTTACCACATTATTAAACCATCACTCTGTGTTTAAAGTGGAAACACAAAGCTTAATTTATTGGTTACTTTATTAAGAGGGAACTATTCTGGTCTACTACAGTCTTTCCAAGTACATTGTTCTTAAGTTTGGAGGACACCCGTAGGTCTGGAGTTCTGTGAGCCTTCAGAGGTGAGATGAGGTTGATGTTAGAAGCATAGTTATTCAGGTGTGAGCACTATTCAGTGGTTTGCATTCAGAATTGTGTTCATTGGAGTGAGTCCACTACAATTGGCAGACTTTCAGAAGCGGAGATTCGCCGTGGGTTGTCTTCAGGAAGCATGATCGACATTCATAGACAAGTAATTGTTAATTAAATGAGGCTGAAACTTGTATTGGTGGCTACTTGTTACCATGGCTTCAGAATCTGCAATTTCCTCCTGTCATTGTCTTCCATGATATTCTTTATTAAAGTTTTGTATATTCATGGTTTAGAACAGTATTTTGTATATGGTCACTTCCAAAGCAGTAGGTCAAATGATTTGGTAATTTAATGAAGTTTTTTAGGAACTGTCTTAGAATTTCTGTCGTGCATCCCCTTGTTTTCTTTGTACAGTTCTCTGAAACCTGTTTAGAATGTGGTCCTATCCTCTAGCTAACCTCTTTTTCATTTTCTTCTTCAGTCCATTCTGTACTTAAGTTTTAATTTGTAGAAATATGAATGTTCATACTGTGTTCAAAAATAGTTATGGATTTTTCTTTTGAAGCACCATGGAGTAACAAAAATTCATAGGAGAAACAAATAAGACATTGAGAAAGAAATTCAGACAGCCCAAAGGGAAGTTATCAGACTATAAGAGAAGAGAATAATAGAAAAATAAAGGAACAAATACAAACTGTAAAATACCCCAAAATCAAAATTTAAAAAGGCTATACATAGTTATTTCAAAATACTCTAAACTTTAATAGTATAAGCTCAGTGTCTGGCTGGATTAAAAAAAATAAAACCCAACTGTCCGCCTCCTCTAGGAAACTCATCTAAGTTCTAAAGACAAATAAAAACTCTAAAAGTTGGAAGACAGTCTTGCAAACAAATGACAATTTGAACAAGGTAGATAAGGGCATACTAATATCTGATAAACTTTCAGCTAAGCAATGTAATAAGTGACATAAATAAATATTTTATCATAATGGCTTAATACAACAAGAACACATTACTATTATATAATATATAAATAATATATAACTATTATTATATATATAATATATATAATAAGCCGTGTGATGAGGCTTCAGAATATATAATGTAATTATTAACAGAACTAGAGAGAGCTATTGGCTGCAACACAATGATGGCAGGAACTGTAACCCCCGACTTAAAGCAATGGTCAGATCAGTTAGAGAGAAATTAAATAAGAAAACAGTAAATGACAAACTAGACCAAAAAAGCTTAATAAACATTTATGAAACATTTAATCCAAACTCAACAATTTATATACCGCTCAAGTATATATGCAGCATTTTGAAGGATAGACCATCCGTTGTGACACAAAACAACTATGAATTAATTTATGAAGATTGAAATGTTATCAAATATCTTCTTCATTTATAGCATTATAAAACTAGAAGTCAATCACAAGAATAAAATTTGAAAAACTCAAACACGTAGAGATTAAATAACAATTCTGAATAACTATGAGGAATGAGGAATGACTGTTAATGAGAAAATTAAAGCAGAAATGAAATGGCACTTGGGGGTAAACCGAAATGAAGACATAAACTATCAGAACCTATGGGATGCACAAAAAGTACTGAGAAAGAAGTTACTAGCAATACAGATTTGCATCAAGAAATAAGAAAACCTCAACAAAAAATATATATATACAACTCTATACCTAAAGAATCTTAAAAGAGAGCAAATAAAAACAAAAGTCAGTAGGAGGAAGGAAATTATACAAATCAGACTGGAAGTAAATGAAACAGAAATCATAAAATACCAGTGATACCAAGAATTGGTTCTTAGAAAAAATAAGATCAATACACTTTTGACTAGACCTTTAAAGAAGAGCAAAAACACTAATAGAATGATAAATGAAAGAGGAAAAATTACAATGAATAAATGCAAAGGATTCTAAGAAGCAACTTTTAACAACTATATGCCAATAAATTTAATAATACTGACTATATGGATGCATTTTGAGAACTATGCTGCTTGTCAAGACTGAATCAGGAAGAAACAGAAAACCTGAATACTGGGTGGAAATTGAAACAGTAATAAAAAATACCCCAAAAGGCAAAAATCCAGGTCCACATGGCTTTGCTAGCTGATTCTATCAGATGTTCAAAGGAAAATTAATACCTCTTCTTCTCAGACTCTTCCGAAGCATTGAAAAGCAGAGAAAAGCTTCCAAGCACATTTTGAGGACAGCATTACCCTGATACCAAAGCAAAATAAGGACACACACACACACACACACACACACACACACACACACACAGAAAATTGCAGTTGCGTATCTCTCATGAGCATAGATGTAAAGCTTCTCAATACAACACTTGCAAACTGAATCTAACATTACATTAAAAGGATCTTGCATTATGAACAAGTATGTTATTCCAGAGATACAAAGATGGTTCAGTGTACTCCTATGAAAAAAAGAAAGGACTTAAATGAAATGATCCTTTTAATGGATCCAGAAAAAGCGTATGTCAAGATTGAACGCCCATTTATGATAAATAAAAAAATCAACTCAACAATATGAGGATGGAAAGAACACACCTAAACATAACAAAGACCCATACTGGCAAACCCACAGTTAATATTATATTCCATGATGAAAGATTGAGAGCTTTTCCTTTAGTATCAGGAACAAGACAAAATTGTCCACTCTCACCACTTCCCGATGATTTTGTATTTGAGGTCTTAGTGGAGCAATTCGACAACAACTTGAAATATAATGAATCCAGATTTGCGAAGTGAAACTATCACTACTTGCAGATGATGTAAGATAGAAAACCCTACAGACTCCTTAAAAAAAATATTGGAAAGAATACATTCCTACAATAAAGTGACAAACTACAAAATCAATATGTAAAACTCCATTGCACTGTTGGACACAGTGAGCTAGTAGAAAAAGAAATTAAGGCAAGTAATTCCATTCATAGTCATAGGAAATTTAGACAAATATCTAGGAATAAATTTCACAGAGGATGTGGAACTCCTATAACAATGAAATCTACAGACAATGTTAGGAGAAATGGAAGAAGACAAAAAGATAGAACTATATTTTGTGTATATGAGTGGAGAAAATATTGTTAAAATGGTCATTTAAAACCATATAGAATTAATATAATTTTATTAAAATTTTGATGATAATTTTTAAAGAACAGAGAATACTAAAATGTATAAGGAACCACAAATGATGCTGAATAGCTAAAGCAACCTTGTAAAAAAGAAAAAAGGAGGCATTATGTTTTCTAACTTCAAATTGGAATAAAAATAGACATACAAATCAATCGAATAGAATCTAAAGGGCAGAAATAAGCACTTATTATTATCAATAGTTAATCCATGGCAAAGGAGCCATAACTATATAATAGAGAAAGGAAAATCTCTTCAACAAAAGACATTGGAAAACATGAACAACTCTGTGAAAAGAATTAAACTGAATCACTCTCTTAACTCCGTGTGTAAAAATAAATTAAAAGTTTATTAAAGACTTGACTTTAGTACTTGAAAGTATAAAATATATAGAAGAAAACATAGGTGACACATCCCTTTACATGAACCTTAAAGATGTCATTGGGGAGTTGTTACTTTCAGCAAGGGAAACAAAGCAAAAATAAACAAATGGAACTACATTTAATAAAAAAAAAATGAACTTCTGTTCAGTGAAAGAAAATATTGGCAATCTGTGCCCTGGTGTAATAGTTGTTAGGTCATTTGTCTCTGAAGGAGCATAGGCCATGTATCTCTGAGTTCCAGTCCCGGGTCTGGGCAGGGACACAACCAATATGAACAGCTAAATAAAATCGAAATGCTTTTTCCTCTTCCCTCTTCCTGCCTGCCTACTCGCCCTTTATTCCTCTCTAGACCTTTCCTTAAAAAAAAAAAAGGCAAAAAAAAGAAGAAAGTATCAGCAAAATGAAAAGCCAACCTATCAACTGGGAAACAATAACAACACATCATATATCTGATAAGAGGTAGTGATCTAAGATATATAAAGAACTCATACAACTTAACAACAGAAGACTAAAGAAGCCAATCAGAAAATGAACAGATCTGACCAGACACTTCTCCAGAGAGGACACACAAAAGACCAACAGGCCCATGAAAACCAAATTACTTATTTTCAGGGAAATGAAAAGTGAAAATCACAATGAAAGATTTCACTCCTATGAGAAATGCCTTACGTACGTTAAAAAAAAAAAAAAAAAAAAAAAAAGATGGTAACAGCAAGTGTTAGTAATGATGTAGAAAAAAGTAGTCCTCCTCCATTGCTGTTAGGGATGTAAATTGGCACAATGAAATTGGAACGCAGTATGGAGTGGTGTTGCGGGCAGCGAGCAGAGCAAGGACAAAGCTGGAGTTGGCAAAACATCAAGGACACCGGGCCCGGTGCACCGGGCCTGGGTCACCGTGTGAAAACACTGGGACAGTGAGTCGAACTGTTTACCCACCAAAATAAGATAGATATAGTTATGTAGTTAGAGAGCAAAGGCTGCATAAGCAATTCTAATGAAACTATAAACTTGCTTGAGTAACCTACTTGAAGCAATGCTGTGTATGACACCAATAAACAGGTGGAGAGCAGAATGGGCAGGGCCTTCAGTATGTGAGAGAGACACTGTTGGCTCCCTGATCCCCACCTTTTCTATCCTCTCACTCTTCTTGAGTTTCTGAATCTCCTGCTGCGCCCCCTTCCTCACCCCTGATCACAGGATTTGAGCCCAGCAGAGTGGTTGTTTTTGTTTTTGTTTTTTGTTTTTTTGCAAGCTGAAAGTAGACTACCTGTGACCGAGCGTCACACTTCCTGGTATGTAGCCAAAGAATGTGACATTTATAACTTGAAGGATATATGTATCTTTATGTTTATTGCAGCACTGTTTATGGTAACTAAGACCTGGAAACAACCTCTGTGCTCACCGATAGATGATTGCATTAAAAACATGCTGTATATACACTGCGTGTGTGTGTGTGTCTGTGTGTACACACACAATGGATTGCTCATCTATAAAAATAAGAAGTTTGTCATTTTAAACAAAATGGGAGAAACTTGAAGGGATTAAGGTAAGGTAAATAAGTGGGAGAAGCACAAACACTGTATTATTTCATCTGTACATTGATAGTAAGGAAACAAAGTACATGAATGGGTAAAGCAAAATAAAAGTAAACCCGTGAACTTTGACAGTGGAGCAGAGGTTACTATAGGGAAGGAGGCTGGGACTGGGTATAATGGGTACAGTGGATGCTGGTATTTAAAAAAAAACCAAAAAACAGCCTCCCCACAAAAAAAGTTACATTCAATCTATTGAACTAAGGCCAGTGTTTTCTAGTTTGCTGTTGATAAGATGTCAATGTCACATGCACTCTTTCCATTTTATGTTATTATTCACTATTCTCTCTACAGCTGAGACACCAAAAGGTACTGTATCTAGGACATGTCTAATCTGTCCTTTCCTCTCTATTTTTGTTCTCGCTAGTCCACTGCTTAGAGTACCCTTCCACATTCTCCCATTTTCAGTGAATGAAATCCTACATATGCCTATTTCCTTTTCATAGAGAATTTTCCCATCCCTCAATCTATAATTCCTAATTTTTTCTGGACATATTAAAAGCAGTGGTTGTGCCAGTTAGAAGAACACATTTTCAGTTCTGCTCAGCAATGCAATTATTTTATGCTTGTTACTTATTTTATTCCACATTATTATGATTAGAATCACAAATTGTTAGAATTTATAAATTCTCTATTTTGTTAATCTCGTGGATAGTTTATTAAAATATTTTAACATTTAAAATATAGTAGGTTTTCGGTAAATAGGTGTTGAAAGAATTGGACATACTTTAGAATATTTAAATTCCTTTCTTTAAGTAAAGAAATACTGGGCTGCACCCTTAGGGATCAGGTGGCTGAGCTGGGTGTGGTATAAAGACCACGCCGGCGTTCACCAGGCAGTAGGGGAGGGATAAACCAGAATAATCTAAATGAAAATGTTTCTTCCCCTACCACCCTGCCTCTCTTTAAAAAAGAAAAGAAATAGTGAATTCTTTATATTAGTACAGCTAATTTTCACACAGCCTCAGAGGTCGGATGGTAATAGATTGAGACAAAAATATCAACAGTCTGGTCAAATAGTACATATTTATTTCGTTGCTTGATATTTATAAATATTTGCTTTAATCTAAACAATGTATTATGTAGATGAACTTTATTGCAGTTTTTGCCATTTGCTTGAGGCAAGAGAAATCAGGTTTGATTTATTTATACTTTTGTTTTTTATCAGAATATATTTAAAGCAAAACAGATACCTGCATCTGCCTGTGTATATTATAACAATAAACAGGCATGTATCAACCTTTTAAAATTCAATACTTGCTAACAGCATGGTTTTATTTAATACACCTAGAAGTAATCAATTATAAATTATGCTCATCGCAGAAAAAATTAACTAGTTACTAGTGAGCAGGATTAAAGCATTGTAGAGTTATGAAATAAAAGGATGATTTTAGGTTTTGCAATTTTACGGTCAAGTCAGATTTGTTTTTATAAGAAAGGCAGTGCTCATGTAGAAAGTATTATTTAATTTTTCCTTAAAACATACTTGCAAAAAGAAAAACACTTGCAAAAAATCACTTTCGTCATCTGTTGATTGATTAATAAATTATAATGAGTGGAAAATATGGATTGCATAACCTTGTACCTCTCAGCCTTGTGCATTTAAGTGTCCAAAAAGTGTCTTTGGCACAAAAATGAATAAAGCAGTGTGAAGTAGTAGATGATATAGCAGTGTGCTTCTGTGTTATTTCTCAACCTTTGTTAGTCCAAGTGTCTTCCTGGAGCCATAGCCTCAGCGTCACATGGACCCTTGACCTGCTGAATCCAGTTCTGATTTTTAAAAAGTCCCCAGGTGATTTATATGCACTTTAAACTTTGAGAAGTACTGTATTTTACTATGGATAGGAGCAGACCTAGGAACATTAACTTTCTCCTCCTCTGTAAGTCTTTTTAAAAAATACTTTAAAAATAGTTATTCAGATTAGTCTTGTGCCTGCTACTTAGGAAGGGATTGACAAAGGGACCCGTTTGACCTCTTTTTATGCTTGTGGACTTGGTATTTGACTCTTGTCATTTTTGTTCGTAATCAGAACCCGTGACTAGAATAAACATATTTAAGTTAAAACAGATCTTTTAATTCTAGCTAAGCTAAGTTTATGGCAAGAATTGCCTTGAACATGGCTGCTCAGTTGCCTTGGCTTCCTGCCAGGGCTTAGGTTTTAACACTTATGGGATTAATGGTACTCTTCACAGAAAGGATTATTTTTACATCTTGGTTCCCTGAAATGAATGCAGTGGGTAAAATGTAATACCAAATAGCAAAAGAACCTTTTGAAGCAGGTGCCACTTAATATATGTGTTATTATACATTATTACTGACGTTCAAGACTTGGTTTCTTTCCCTGGATATGGCAAAGGAGATTATATTAGACTTTTTTTTTGTTTTTGAAAGAAAGGGTGCAAACAGGAATGAAGGCAAGTAGGCAGGCAGGAAGAGAGAGGAGGAAGAACCGTTTTTATTTGTTTTTATTTTTATTTAGTTATCTAAAGTGGTTGTTTCCCCCTGAACTCAGAATTTGAACCCAGGTGTACGTAGCCTGTGCTCCTTGAAAGGCGATTGACCCAACCACAGCTCTACCCGGGTGTGCCAGTTTGATCAACTTTAAGTGAAGACTTTAAAATTCAGCACTAACAGCATCCAATTTTAACAGATGCAGTAGAATGTAAACAAATATTTATAATATACTTAAGGACTATCACAAATCATTGTACATATGGCATACTTTTGTCTTACTTTTTATTGTGGAAATGCCCAGTTCACTTCAATGCAAGATATATTATGCTCTTTACATACTTAATCCCCAGCAAAAATTTGATTGGAAGGTGCCAGATTTTTTCTTACTGGAAGCCAAGGCATTAAGCTCTTTTGTGTAATTGTTTAATTCCCAATGCCCAGTTTTAATTGACAGACTAATATCAAGGAAGATGTACTCTTTAGTTTTTTTTTAAATTTTATTTTTTATGTGATGCATACCACTCTCTTAAATAGACTAGTTTGGCAATTTGACTTAGAGAAGAGCATTGTGGAATGAAGTTTTTCTCTGAACAAGGAAAAGAAATTAACTTCACTGTTCATCTCATTGGTCTGCTAAATTGGAAGGACATTCTGGGCCTGATTATCATGTTCTAATTAGTCTCTAGAGGAAATTCATGACAGTCGAGTGCTCATTAATCTGTCTTCCTCCTGTAACATAGATTTTTTCATTCCCCTTTCAGAAATTCAAATATAGAAGCCAAAACTGATGTGTGGTGTTGTTACTGTACTTACAGATGTTGCCACCACCTACCCGGATAAGAAGTCCATCTTAATGTACGTCACACTGCTCTTTCAAGTTTTGCCTCAACAAGTGAGCATTGAAGCGATACAGGAAGTGGAAATGTTGCCAAGGCCATCGAAAGTCACTAGAGAAGAGCATTTTCAGTTACATCATCAGATGCACTATTCTCAACAGGTAAAGTGATGAAATGACAGCCAATAACAAAGATGTTTACTCTTCTGTTTATAGTTTCAGGTGTCACCCACACAAAGATACAGGTATTGTGTCTATGGATATATATATATATATACACAGCACACAAATATATATTTGCATAGCATACTATATATATGCATATATATAGTATAGTTTGTATGTGTCTATAACAAACATAAATATATGTATGCATATATACATATTTCCATATATGTACATCATGCACATATAAATATGCATACACACACATATATGACTATATATGTGTGTGTGTGTATATATATGTGCGTGTATACAGAGAGAGAGAGTGAAAGGGGAAGAGAAATTCCATAATCCCAATTTTATCTGATTTCATCAACTATAATTTTGTTTTCAAAGCACTTTGTTAAAATACTCTGCTGTGAATATGTACCATATTGTATGAATTTGGAACATGGAGTGCGTTCCATTTCCATGTGAAATGAAATAACACTATAGGCTTCTATCTTTATTCAACTATCCATATACTATAGCAGAGCAAAGAATTTGAGTCAGAGCAAAGGCAGAACAAAGAATTTGAGTCAGAGCAAAGGCAAGTACCTCTGTTGAATATTTTCTTAATATTACAACCTGCTGATGTATTGATAAAACTTGATTTGAAGTAATGAAAGTGTTTAAAATATTTTGAATTACAAATTAAATCATGGGTGTAGCTGATAAAGATTTTGATGACATGATTTTTGCAGAATCCAGTGGGATTCTTTCAATATGTGGCCTATTCTCCCAACAGTGAATATTCAGAGTATTTTATTTTACTTTCTTGGACACAAACACTGATGAAAAAGCCTTTAGCAAAATTCCTGCTGAGGGCGTGGAAAGCTTTCAGGCCTCATTTTCTCATTCTACTGAGTTCTATATTTAGCTTATGGAAGCTTTAGACTTTTCCAGCGTCTTGACCTGATGAGTTTTGATTTTGTTTACTCTGGCTTCAGAGAAAATTGCTTTGAGATGCTTATTTTTCGATTGAAGAGAACTGTCCCATGTTAGGGTATGGTTGTGCTAGTTTAAACCTTGTTGGTTGAATCCCACCCTCATGTCTTTGCTGTTGACTTGCCGTCCAACCTGACATTGAACCACAATTTTTGGAGCATACTGGTGTCAATATCAATGCCATATATTTAGAATCAAAGTTTTGATGTTACTGTTGCCTTTTCATGTTCTTTTTTCTGGTGTGTTGAAAACGCAGTCCTTGCAGGGTTACTTATGATGTCTCCCATCCCTTCTGTCCTGTTCCCAAACCCTTTTCTGCAGATCACGGTCAGTCTAGCACAGGGCTATGAGCGAACTCCTCCTCCTCCTAAACCTCGGTTCAAGAGCTATGCCTACACACAGGCTGCTAATGTCGCCACCTCCGACTCCACACGGAGCCCATTTCCTTCACAGGTCTGTGCACATTTATTCTCTGATATACAAACCGAAGAATTTCTTCATCCAACATAATCTCACATGATATGTTTAAATTTTGCAGTATTTTTCTCCTCCTCCAGCAGGTGTTTCATTGTTCCTAGTTGTGTCAGATGCTCTCGCATGATGCTTTTTTTTTTTGCATTGTTCTTGGGGAGACTTGGACAGATTTAACATGCCCTGGCTCTTCATCAGTGAGAATTCTCTTGATAGTGATTTGTGCTTTTATCATACAATTGCAGTAGTCGCACTTTATCTGTGGTTTTGCTTTCTGTGTTCAACCATGTTCCAGATATGTTATGTAGAGTAAGTTATTTTGAGAGAGAGAGAGGGACAGAAGGAGATGAACCAGATTGACAAAACTCTTCTAACGTTATGGATATAATAGTTCTATTTCACTGTTAGTTATGCTTGGTAATCTTTTACTGTGCCAAATTTATAAATTCAAGTTTATTGTAGGCATGTCCTGTTCAAAATCGTAGTATAGATACGGTTCAGTACTGTCTGTGATCTTAGCATCCACTGCGGGTCTTGAGAAAATGGAAGACGACTATACCTCTGGGTTTTCATTTGCAATGCCTGACAATGGTTATACAAAACCATAGGCTCATTAAAGACTTGTATATGTAATTTTTAAAAAGAATGGAACAAGAATGAATTTTACTAGTCACTTCATTGGAGATTTTTTGAGATTTTGGATATACTCTATGTAGGTAACTTTATTATAGCTTCGTTCTATAAAAATATGCTTCTTTATATGATTTCTTCTAATCTTACTAATTTAAATGAGTATATAACAGGCTCTACAGTATTTACACAAAAATGTCACACCAAAACCAGGTCAGATTTTACACACCATTTAATACTTTCTACATAAGGAATCTACTCAACGGAGTTTTCAACCTTTGCAATTTTGTAAGAGACCTAAAAAATAAGAAATTATAACTTAGTGTATGTTAGAGCTCCAAATGAAATATGCTAGAATTGCTAGATTTACTAGAATTACTCTTTTGAAAAAAACCTTATTATACTTAGTAAAACAGTTTGAAAAGTTCTCCAGGGCGTCATGGTGGTGGTGTATTTTAATCAAAACTACACTATGATCAAAAATTTAGAAATCTAGACCTGATCTTATTGGTGAAAAGATATGCTTTCCTATCGACCTGTTGATTTTTTTTAGCATAGTCATTCTATTTAATTATAGATTTATTTGGCAAGTTCATTGACACATGAGGCTGTAAATTCTTAGCACTGGGAGATTTGCCTAGGGAAGCATCATTCAGAGCATTGTTGTGTCCTCTGTCCTTGCCTGGTTTTCTTACAAAGCCAAACAAAGGAGACGTGACAAAGTTTTGGTGACTCAGCCTCATCTTCAGTTAGATTCCCATCACGTTTTCACAAAGGTTAAATGTATAATCTTGAACAAGAAACTTAATCACCATTCTCATTATCAGTAAATAATAATAATCCTGTCACGTCACCCAGTGTTTTGGGATGCCACACGTGCACATTATATAAACTAAATAAAATCCTTTGAGAGGTACGGGTGCAATTGTTATCCCTATTTGGAGTATACCCCCTCATGTTTTTCTCCCTCCCTCCCACCTCCTGATCCTTTTCATCACTCTTCTTCTAACCTAAATAATAGCTTTGTGCCTTCTAAAATAAAAGCCCATGTGCCAAGACAAGGAGATAAGTTCCTTTCCCTCTTATTATCACATTATTGAGCTGCCTTTTCCAAAAGGTTTTCTCCCCTGTCTAGTCTGGCATGCATTTTTACCTCATTAATGCTTATGAAGGCATTGCTCAGGCAGAGCTCCTTAATAAAGTAATTCTAAATGGACTTAGTTTTGCTAGATTCTACTTTTTCACTCTACTTTTGTCTAATTCTTGCAGAATTATGTATTCAACAAATTTTCTTACCTGTTTTATTCAGCATAAACCATTGAAATAAATCTAGTGTTAAGCTTTATAAAAGATGCATTTATCACAGTTGATGGGAAACGATGTTTTTCTGCCCATTTCTAAAAGAAGCACATCAGAAGATGTTATATGTCATTTGATTTGATATGTTTATGCATTAACTATTTAGCGAAAAAACCTTTTTTTCCTTAAATAGTTTCTCAGAGGGGCTTAACATCCATTGACCCCTGTGAGCTGTATCTGATTCAATTCAAGTGAACTCTAGACAGGCCAGATTGGGTTCCATTAGAGGTTTCCATTAAAGTGTTTAGTTGTTAGTCTACAAAGAAGGGTGAATTTTCTTGTAATAGGGGAGAGAGCCACACAGGTGACGATTCCCTGTGGGAAACACAAAATTCATTAATAGATCTAATAGCTTAGAAACATCAGTTATCATGATCTGCCCCACACTTGGAAAATCTAATTTATACTCATTGTAGTTTATGGACTTGTTGAGATGAAGCAATTTGATCTGTCTCAGGATGCCTGCCTACAAATGTATTATAGTTCTACAAATGTATCTTAGTTTTTCAAGAAGAAAAAAATAATGTCTGGTGTGAATTCTTAGCTTTTCCTCATTGCATCACTTAACTGCCACTCATTTTTCATTGGAAAACATCCTCCATATGTAATTCCTATTTTTCTGATTTTGATCATGCCTCATATTCTCCTAATCCTATATAAAATATTCTCAACATTGTTCTCCCCTTTGATTTCTCTCTTTGTTTTGGATCCCCACCCTATCCCAAACTCCAGTAGACATACAATCTTGTGCATGCCACTTTGCCCCAACTATACCACTGCATTTCATCGTGTTACTGTACTATTATGTGACTCACTCTTTTACTGACCACCTTCTTTAGTACTTGCTTTGTTCATCCATTTATTCAATAAATAATATACTTAGTTACCGAATAAAATAAGTTTTCTTCGCATCTCAGGCTTTCTAACATCATTGGGATACTTTTCTCATAGTCTCTCAACTCAACGATATCTTCCCCATCTGGACTGTACTGTTTCTTTCATTATGTGATTCTTTCTTCTTTTCCAACTCCCTTAGACTAGTAGTCTCATGGAAGATACCTTGATGTTCTTGTTACATACTCTCTCTTATCAGAGTGGGTCGTATTGCATGCTAATGATAAATGTTTTTACTACTTCCAATATCCCTTGAGTTATAGTCACATTTCCAACACATGTCAAGCTCTTTGGTGTGTCCAGTGATATCTCAAGGCTAGTATGTCATGCAGTGAACTTTGTTTTACTATTCATAAACCTGTTTTCTTTCTTGATTAGGTAAAAGAGATCTATATATGTGACATACTCTTTCATCTCTATTTAATATTCAGTGAAGAGACATGTGAGGTCAGTTCTTTCTTCACAGTAGTCTTCCATTATGTTATGTCCCTTAAACATTCGTACATGTTCTCTGATTCAAGTCCTCAAATTGTTTTGCAGTTGATATTACCACTGTTAGCTTCCTTTGAATCAGATTAAATGTCCCTATTAATAGCTCTAATAATTCCATTCACAAAACTTTCTTTTGCCTGTTGACCCTTCTCAATTTCATCAAGAAGCTCTCTATTAAAATTTTATTTTTTCACTTTTATTGCATACAAGTCTATTATATATTTTTTCAACTTTAGCCAAATTGAATCACTTGCTCCCTTCCTAGCTTTTATGGTTCCCTTAATCTAGTGTGACTTTTGTCTTCTTTTCAAATTTGCCAATTAAACCCAAATATTAAGACCTAACCAGTAAGTAGATTCAAGTTCATAATTATTTAACTGCAGACCCCTGTTCTTCATACTAACTCATACCTAATTTTCTCTACTATGATTCTGCCTACCATAATATAAGTAGGGAAGACCGGTGCAGTAAAACATATGATTATTTTATGACCTAAGATTTAAATAGTGCTGTTCGTCTGTTTAATCTTATCCTGATTGAATTTCTCCACCCCCCCCTCCAATTTGTCACCTTGCTTCTTGCTATATACTTTAATAAATGATGGGGTTTGAGTTTGTTAATTTGATGAGTGAGGCTTTCTGCTTCATGATCTCTCGAATAACATACTTTGTCACAGAACTGTAGGCCACCATTTTATTACAGTCACTCTCCACAGAACACAGTGGATGTGAATAAGGAAAGAATGAAGGAAATCAAGGATAATGGCAAGGTTTTAGACTTAAGCAATTGAATGAATAGAATTGCTGCCAACCAAGATAGGGTACTATAAAAGGAGCCAATCTGGGAGTGAGGCTAAGAGGTCAGTTTTGAGCATGTTAATTTTGGGTTGCATGTGAAACTTTTTTTTTCTGATTTTTTTAAACGATTTTTTTTTTTTTTACTGAGGTTATATTATGTTAAAACATTATGTAAGTTTCAAGAGTTCATCATCATGAATGAACATCAATATATATTCCAGTGAGGTAACCACTGTAAGTTTTATCCTTCACCATGTAATTGACACCTTTTACTCAATTCATGGCCCCTTTCAATTCCCTTTGGGTTACCGCTAATTGGGTTTTAGGGATTATAATTTTGCTTTAGTTTATTAATCCATTTATTTGGTTTTTCTAAATACCTCATATGAGTGAAATCATATATTGTTTGTCTTTTTCCTTCTGACTTATCTCACTAAGCATAATTCCCTCTAGGTCTATCCATTTGCAAACTGTCCCATTTAGATAATGAGTTATATGCTCGCTCTGTTATCTACTTTGATAAGAGCAGTTCCAGGGGAGTGTTTGTTTTGTGGAAGGTGTCATTGTTGGAGTGAGTTCAAGAGAAAATGGAAGTGAGGGGTTACCTACACTGTAACACTTCACAGTCCCACCCTGAATTGTTTATGTCCACTGTTCTAGGAAAGCCTATTTCTCTTCTATTAACCCATTCTGCTCACTGGTGAATCTGTTAGTTTCTTCTCGCTGCTGTAACAAATAACTACAATCTTAGTGGTTTAAAATAATACAGCTTTGTTATCTTATAGTTTTCTAGCTCAGAAATTTAATACTGATCTCAGTGGACTAATATTGAGGTGTTTAGAAATCTTGCTGGGATAAAAAATAGGCATCTAATATTTGCAGTTTTATAAACCCTTCCAAATATGTATTTTATTTGGTCAGTATAATAAAGCTGTGGGATAATTGTATTAGAATCAATTTTAAAGTCAGGAAATAATTTTAAAATGGTTTTATTCTTTTGTTTGCATTGCTATATTCATTTTAGGATATTGAAATGGCACCTCAGTCTGTGTGTATTTCATACCACATGCTCTAACAGACTTCTAGTGACCTTTATCACCAACTTGTTAAAATATTTTTATTGCAATAATTTTGATTTGATTTTACATATTAAAATAAACTTATGGGTATAGATTCCCCATATATACAATTTCCCAATTCCTCAGATATATGTCAACACACTCTGCTCTCCACCAAGTCACCAAGTGTTCTTCCCCATTGTCCAGTGGGCTCCACTACCATATGCCCACCCCCGCCCATCCCATTCCTTATTAGTAACCTAAGTTCTATTGCAAGTGTCCAAGGGTTGGTTTTGTTTCATCTGTTCCTGTGTTTTGTCTGCTGTCGTTCCACCTGAGTGAGGTCATTGGTATCTTTCTTTTTTTGACTTATTTCACTTAGCATAATCACCTCTGGATCCATCCATATTAATTTAAATGACAGGATTTCATCTCTTCTAAGGAATGTGCAGTATTCTGTTGTGTATATGTCCCACATCTTGTTTATTCATTCAGCTGACCTCGGGCACTTAGGTATTGTCTGGCTCTTAGCTATTGTGAATAGGACTGCAATAAACATGGGGGTGCATAAATCTCTGTGAATTAGTATTTTGGGTGTTTTTTGGGTAAACATCCAGAAGTACCACCACCTTTTCTGCCTCCTTCCCTCTCCCCTCCCAATCCCCTGGTTTCCACAATCTTGCATCCTGTGAATTTTGTTGAGATTTGTTTATTTATTTATTTTAAAGAAAAGGTGCAGATAGGAATGAAGATGAGTAGACAAACAGGCAAGAAGAGCGGGAAGGAAGAAGTATTTTATTTTATTTTTATTTAGTTATTCATCTAGATTGCTCCTCCAGGCCCCAGGAGAGGAACCTGAGTCCTTGGGAAGATGTGGACTGTGCTCAGCCAGAGGCGGTGGAGCTAACCGCTACTCCACGAGGGTGTGCCTGTGCAATTTTATTATATTCCACATGAGTGAAAGTATCCTGTGTGTGTCTTTTTTTTCTGGATTATTTTCTTTAGCATGATCCCAAATAGGGAAGATGTAAAAGTAATAAGTTGTTTGTGTAAGCAAGGACTAGCAGTCAGGACTGGTGCTCAAATCAGAAGTCATGTCGTTTAGTACAATTGTCATGTTTCACTTTGAAACTTCTCTGCCAGATCAGCCAAAGGGTTTCCTTTCTCATCTGTTAATACGTGTTGATCATAATCTAAACATATAATTATTTTAAGAATGAGGAAGCATTTCCTAGAAGCTCTTCTAGGATATTTTGTCTGATATTTTGTGAGACAAGGTTATGTTATCCAGTATGGAGAAATGGAAGACACCACCGTGACTGACTTAAACCAATCAGAGTTCAGCAACCCTTGAATCGCATGATCAAATGGGACAGGGAGATTTCTGCATGAAAGCAAATTCTACTAGGAAGTAGAAGGAGCAAATAAAATGGATATTGTGTAGGTAGCCAGCAGGTTATGTTAAACTCTCCCAGTGCTTGATGGAATTTGTGCCCAAGGCCAGACATTTCACTATTACCCAGAAGCTTATTGAAATAGAGCCATGTACTCGATACTCCAAAAGTGGTTAAAAAAAAAAAAAAGTGCACTCTCAAAATAAAATCACATGGACTCAGAGAAGTATTAGAAGGGAGACCAAAATCTGGCATTAGACTTAGTTAGGTTCATATTCTAGTTCTGTCACTTACTAGTTACATGAATTTGAAAGAATTACTTGTTCTGTTTTCTGATGTGAGTTATGATCATTGATGTAACTCATAGAACTCTTAATATTGAGATTAATTATATAAAAAATCTTCTATAGTGTAGGCATATGATGGGTTCTCAGAAACCACTACCATTATCAAGATTACTACTTTATCAGGAGCTAAATGAAAATTTGTGATCTGATCTGAGGATCTTAAATATATTTTCAGTCAGCTCTGCTGTGACTTCTAAACTGATTTATAAATCAACTTTTGAGTCATAACTTGTATAGTCTGACAACCTCCTGAGTTTATATACTAGGTAAAGGATTCTAAGAAAGAATGTGCCTTTTAGTTCTGAAGCTACTGAGAAGTAATCTTGACACCATGCAAAGTGGAATGTAGCATTGCTTCCTTCTGAAACAGGAAAAAAAGTAGTTCTAAGTGTTTTCAGGTCCAGTGTTCTGTATGAGGAGGAGCTAAGGGAAGAGGAAATTCTTCATTCTGTCTCTGCATCAGCCCTCTCGACACAACTTGTCCCTTGCACTGAAGGCAGATTGTACGGAAGAATTGGCAAACAGAAGGTGCAAAGCCAGCCAGTGGGAAGCACTCCTTAGATTAAAAGCATCGTTGATCTGCTTCATGGAAGCCTTTATGCTTTCTGGTGTGACTGAACAAGTGACCTAGAAACAGAATTGTTAGATTTGAGCTCAGCTTTAAAGATCGGTGCCCTGAAGATTTCTAAGCAGACTTTTGAAGCAGGAAGAAACTTCAGAAAGAATATAGGTAATGCTCTTACATTGAGCAAATATGCTCTTACCCTTCCATTTTATTTTTGATCTCTAAAATAGAAAAGAGGGAAAGTGAACCCACCTGGCTAAGTAACACCCTCTGAAGTGTTTTAGAATTTTTCAGTGTCAGGTACACAGCATTCATATATTTAGAGTCAGATTTTTGAGTCAGGTATCCTTAAATTTAGAGGTGTAGCTTTTCCTCATTTATTCAGTCAGTCTGTATTGAACACCGACTATATACTAGAAGTTTTCTAGTTGCTGAAAGTCTTTCAGTGCACAAGATGGGAATGCTTTCATGTGGCTTAATTGTAGATGGGCAAAGAGTCTAAAATATTTTTAATGTCAAATTAAAATGATTATAAATTGTTATGAAGACTGTGAAATAAACAAGGCCCGAATTCTAGTAAAGGAATGTTCTTTAGCTAAAAGTATTAGTTAAGCTTTCTCTTAAACTGAATGAAGACAAAGGAGGGGAGAGGAAGCTAATCTAGTTCAAACTCTAGCTTTAGTATTCTAATCACTCTCCGTTGGAACTGAATGTATCTTGTTCTCTCTCTGACTTGGTTTTCTCATCTCTAAAATGGAAATAATTGTACTTCACATGGTGTCTGAAGTAATTAATACGAAGTGTATGTGAAAAACTTTTGCATGCCTTTTTACACAAGTACTAAATAAGTGTGTAAGGGTGAAGAAATAATCTAATAATACACATCAAAGTTTCTGCATTATAAATGATGATATAAACATAAAAATAACCTGAATAAAGATCCTTTTTTTAATCTTGGCAAAGATACTTGGAGTTTCTGAAAGATAATAGCTAGTTTTTAACTCTCTATCCTAGAACTGTTTTCCCATTTGTCTCTCAATACTAAAGATAGTTCCAGAGGTACTGCTGTGTATGATGCAACAATGACGTTACTTTCTGAAAAACACGAGTATCTGAAAATTCCCGGCCATGTTGATTAAATTTTATGGGTCTTGGTGGGTTTATAAATGTTGAAGGAATTATTGGATGAAGTTTACCTAATTTGTGTAACAGTTGTTAAAAAGTCAGGTGACCTACTTGTAATCGTTACTGTATTGTTTGTATCTCCTCATATAGATTGTATGCAGTATGTCTTGTTTAGCTTGTCTTTGACCTCTTAAAGAGTATTAATCATACCAAATATTTATTTTAATGCCTTTATTGCAAATAAATCTTTGAGGAAGCGTGATGCCATAGGGATGTACTGTTAAAATTCTGATCAATCTCCTTACTTGCTGTGAGATGCCAATATTTGTCCCTTACCCCTACTATATGACATAGTCTTACTTATCTTGTTCTCCAGTTACAATTGCCATATCTGTCGAAAGGCAACAGACAATATATGAACTTACATAAACAAGTCATTTTTGTTACTATCTTTCAGAATCCTGGGGGTTATTAATTGGGCTGAGGACTTCTCATGCGGTTGTAATATGACAGTACCTGACACTGGAGTCATATGAAGGCTACTTTATTTACATACCTGTTGCCTCCTGTTGGAACTTCAGCCAGGTGGTCTCTCACGTAATTCGTGGTCTCATAAAATACTGTCTGGGTTGTAAGAGCCAGTGACTGCAAAGAGTGCCAAGCAGATGCTACATCACCTTTTGTGATTTAGCCTTGAAATTCATATAATGTAAATTTGCTCCACCTGTATTCAAGTCACAGCTCCACCCATATTCAAGGGGAAGGAACTTAAACCCAACTCTTGGTGCAGACATGTCATTGTCACATTGTGAGAAGCTGAGGATATTTTGTTATCTCTATCTTGAAAACTACATGTTGCCACAATTTATAAGATTCTTATGTGGAATCAAGGTCAGTAAAGAATAATAGCTATTGCGATGCCTTACATATATTCTATGACAAGTACTCTACTTATTGCTGACTGTAATTATTAAGTAAGCTTGTACAGATGTGTATCCTTCTTTTCTCTCTCTTTCATCCATCCATCCATCTCTAGCCATCATCTGTCCTCTGTCTATTTATCCTTTATCGTCCATCTACCCACTATTTCTCTCTCTAATCTATCTATCTAATCTATCTCCTCCCCCAACCCTGGGTCTCAAACTGGGGTCTGTGGGCTTTAAATGATGAGTACCTTAGCTACCTTCGTTGCCTGAGCCACAAGGGTGCACCCAGCTTTTTTAATATTCGTGCTCTTGATTAAGCAGTTTGAGAGTGTCTTTGCCCATAGGCATCACAGAACAATTTCTGCAATGATTGACCAATTATTTGTAACTCAAGTGAAATTTCAAATTTACTTGAGAGAATTTATGTGTTATTTAATATGAAGCCTATTAAGTAGATGGAGTTACTGTCAGCATCTTAATTTATAGATAAAGAAACCGAAGTTCTGAGATATCATTTAGCTAAAGTCACCAAGTAGAAATATTAGATCGAGGCCTTGGAATAATGAAATTTACCAAATGCCATTTTTTTCCTAAGATTATAAATATTTAAGTTAATTTTACATATGTTCCCACTTTCTGTAGAACAACCTTGAATTTCTATATTCATTATAAGTAACTTGCTTTCCTGCTTTTCATAGATTTATTGTTTCATACAACCTGTTTAGTTTTCACAAAACATCTTATTATTTTAATAATTATTTCTTGAACTTACTGACCCTACTTTGTAATGAAACCACACTCAAAGAGTGGCAACGTCAAAATTAAGGTATACGACACCCTTGAGTTGAAACTTCTTTTAGATCGATATATTTCTTAAAATGCAGCTTAGCCAGATACTTAAGTGTAATTATCCCTGCTACAGAATCCCATCAGAATATATCCTTATATAGTTTGTGATCTTTGTCTCAGTTCAAAAATGCAATAATACTAAGTAAATCCACATCAACTACTTACCATTCTTGCAGAGCAACACAGGTGAATGTGTGGTGAATACAGTAAATCCTCACTTAACTTCATTGACTGGTTCTTGGAAACTGGGTCATTAAGCCAAACCACTATAAGGGAATCAGGTCCTTCAGTAATGTCACCTGGGATTTGATTTTTTGTTTTCTCATCGACACTATAATAAAGTCATGATGAATGATAAAATGTTAATCAAGAACCTAGTAAATCCACTGTCGTTGCATCTCAAATCTGCTGGTAAATATTTAATTGGAAATAAAAATTTACTCCCTTAAACTTGTATTACACCGAAAAAGATATATTCTTTTGAAAGCGTATCTTGTTTAGCAGTTACTGTTTTAGAGTCCTTGTGAAACCAACATGTAATAAGTGTTCATATTAGGTATTTGGGGTAATGGTAGACACGTGATAAGAATGCACACATCGACTTTTTAATGATGAAAATGTTAGAAATCAAACCTTTGGGGGAAAGATTAATAATGAGTGGAGCTTATTGTTATACGACTTATTTTTAGATCATCTGCCTGCTGAGTCAGTAACAGAAAGTCATGTTCCAATTTTACCTATATCAAACCCAGATTTGGAAGATTAGCATTTAAATATTTCTTTTCAGTTATTCATGGTGTAATGATGCCTACGATGAGAGCTGTATATAACAATAGGATTACTTTACGATAAAATTTACTTGTACTGAACATTTATGAAAATGTTTATTAAGTTTCTCTGGGATCTCTGGTTAATTTAAAATCGTAGTACATTTTATCTTCATTATAACATGTCCCAAGGAAATCTTTGGCTGAAAGATTAGCATTATAAAAAGAGGAGTTTAATTAGAAATTTCTATATTATGGGCCAGATTGCTAAATCCAGTGGCAATTATCTGCTTCCTCAGATATGTAGTTCTCCTTCTGAAACATTAAAATTTACTTTATAATACCTCAAAAAGTCATTTCAAGAGGAATTTTGGATCATTAATGGAATTAGAAGTTAAGATATGCCCATGGATTCTTCTGCTCCTCTTTCATCATTTAAATTTCATGTGAGTAAGGCAATTAAAGGATTTTTTTTTAACTATTTAGTACCTCAAATAGTTCAGGAACAAATCTGCCAGAAGCACTGCAGAGGTACCATTAATTTACTGATTGCTCACTGCGCATTTGATCCTAGAAGCTAGTAGCTAGGAATGAATGCGAAGAAAGGATCCAGTATGTTCTTAAAATTTTATTACTTTTGCTTCAGTCTCTATGAGGAATAGTAATTACTATTGAATAGGTGAAGGTCTTTAGTAAAGCAATTCTTGTTGTATTATGTATCCATTAGAATTTGTATATGGACAATAATGAAGTTAAAAGTCAGATAATGGTATTATTTGTAATGTTTATAACATACAGAATTTTCATGGGTTTCATGTATAAGTGAATCTAGTAAATTCATAAGAAAAAGCAGAATATCTTGATACGGAAATTCACAAAGACTCTTAAGCCAGTAAATAACAAAAGAAAAAAGTATATTGGTAAGTATATAAAAAGATTTTTCACCTAACTAGTAATGAAAGATATACAATGGAAAATAATAAAGCCTTTTAGAAAATCTCATGAGTTCTAGAAGGGCTTATATGACAGAATGAATTGAGATTGTCTTTCTGGAGCATAATTTTTAAATCACAAAAATTTTAATATCTGCTATCTGAAACCTGCAGTTACACCTCTAGAAAATTGTCTAAGGGCAATAATCTGAGAAATGCAATGATGTAAGTAAGAAATAGTTAAAACATTGTTTAAAGAGTGAAATTTTATGGTAGTATACTCATTTTAGGAGTGTTCTATTTAACTGAGAAAAATGTCTTCGGAATTGTGCTGTGGATTGCATTGAATCTGTAGATTGTTTGGGGATAGCACCATTCCCATAATGTTAATTCTTAATCATGAGCATGGAATGTTTTTCTGTTTGACCCTCTTCAATTACTTTTATCTATATTTTTTAAGAGAGGATAGAAGGAAGGGAGAGGAGGAAGCCTTTTGAAGGAAGGGAGGAAGGAAGGAAGGAAGGGAGATAAGGAAGAAGCTTCTTTTGATTTCTGTTTTTTTGATTTCTTACCCCACCCCCAGGTAATGAACACAGGTCCTTGGGCTTCACATAGTAGATGTGTTGGCATCTAAGCCTCCTGAACCTCAAGGGCACACCCCTATCAGTAGCTTGTAATAGTGTGCAGGTCTTTTACCTCCTTGGCTAAATTTATTCTTAGGTATTGTATTCTTCTTGATGCGAATTGTAAGTGCAATGTTTTCTTAGTTTCTCTTTTTGACAGTTCATTGTTAGTACATAGAAACACAATAGATTTTTATATACTGAACTGTAATTTTGCTGAATTATTGTGTTCTTTATTTTTATTGGGAACTTTAGGGAACTGTATGTATATATGTATGTGTGTGTTTATACATATGTACATAATTACGTATGTGTGTATATATATTATGTCATCTACAAATTGTGACCGTTTTTTTCTTTCCAATTTGGATGCTTTTAATTTTAATGGATGCTTTAATTTTAGGATTTCCAATACTCTGATGACTCAAAGAGGCAAGTGTGGGCATCCTAGTCTTTCCTGATCTTAGAGGAAATGTTTCAGTTTTTCACCACTGGGTATGATATCATGGGTTTGTTGCATATCATCTTTTTATAGATAATACTTGAATATCCATCACTGTGGGATTGGAAAATTTATGGTGAATGTCATGAAACCTTTTAGATTTATGCTAGAGAAATACATTTTCTACCATGTTGTAAAGATAACCTTCATATATGGTTGGGTAAAAAGAGAAAGTTGCAAATAGTGTATCAAATATATTTATACATTATCACACATGCAAGAGTGAATTAGCGCATATATGAATGTTTACACGCACGCACCTGCATACATGTACTACCACTAATAAACCTTTCCATAGTGTGTGCTCTTTTGTAAATTAGAGATGTGGGATGTCCCTAACAGTTCTTTCCCTTATGCACCAGCTTCCCTACTCCTATGCCCATAACTTGAACTCCAACTCATGATATACACTTGGATATATATGCACCTTCGGTTCTTACTCAACATTATTTGGAGTTATTTTTGGGTCCCATTAAGTTTAATAGACATTTCAAAATATAAGGAGGTAGAAAAAAGCCAAAGAAAATATCTGGTCATTTTTAATTTAAGTTGGTGGCTATTAAATCCATTGTTCTCCTCCCTGAAATTCTCTGGAAGAAGTAGCCATGTCTCTTGGAATAATATTCTTGTGAAACCACATAATGGACTATGTGAGGAAAGGACTACATTCTCAGTTCAGTTGCCTTTGGAAAAAGTAGCATGTTATTTTCTTAAATATTTTTTTTGATTTCAATCTTTCCCTTAGATGGAAAACATTCATATTGTAATTTACTGAGGTGAATAATTTCGGATTTAATAATTGTTTGGCTATGTGAGAAAACATTTCATTTTTGCTTCTATGGTGCTAATTTTTTCTTTGCAAATTTAGCAATTTAATTACAGGATTTTTATACACTTGATTTTTTTAAGTAAAGAAGTCATTATTACTTAGTGGTCCTTGAAAAAATTGAGACAGTATGTCTAAATAGCCTCTGCTTAGATGAATAGCTATATTCATTCCTTCATTTAATAAACTTTTTTTCAGTAATTATTATGTTTGGAGTTACACTAACATTTTTACTAGGATAACTCAATCCTGATTTAGAGATTCAGTAATGTATCACTATACGGGCAAGAAGGACTTCTGCTGAAATGTACAAAGTTTATTATGTGTCACATCTGTCAGTTATTATATATCATGTTAGACTCTCAGTTTTGCTCAAACCATCTGTGCATTTTGGGTCTGCAAGAGGATTTTCTTTTACTGTGGTCATGTAATCATCCATCCTGATAGAAAAGCCACCATCCAGAATATTTGCAGTCACTGCACAAAGGAAAAAGCAAGCTCTGGGATTTCTTTGATTGGTAATTAAATACTTAGGAAGTGACATATATATTACATCAACTCAGAACTCGTTGACCCAGCTTGGTCACATGGACTCATTGACTTAACACTAGGAAATATATTCATCTTTCATGTCTCAAAGATGGAAAACTTAAAATAAGCATGAACAGTGTTTATGATTTCTGCATCTGTAATTATTTGCATGAAAATCAAAAGGCAAGATTACACAGAAAATAAAGCATGGATATGCTCTCAAGACATTCTTTTAGTTGTCCACAGTCATCAAGAATATTACTGTAGAAAACTAAAAAAATGTCATTTAGCTTACTAAAATTCATGGGAGCACGCTCATGATTTTGGGGTACTATTTTGCTTTCTAATAGACATACTCAGAATTGAAATGAAAGTTTTGAGGATGATGAGCTCTTTTTTGGAAGAAGTGATTAAGGATACACCAAATTATGAAACTATTTGTTCAGGAGACTCAGTCACTGGATACATAGTTCATTAACATGTTGACCTACTATGTATAAGAACCATATATACGCAAGATGAGTTTTGGCTTATTTTGTAGGCTTTGAAACCATGACCCTTATGCTATTTGTGTTGAACATGAAAACTTATGGAATGAGAAGCAATGAATCAAGCATGGTGGACATACACAGCTACATTATTATTACCTTTAAGGAATTTATGCGTTAAATAGCGATGATGTTTGGGATAGCTTTAATCATGGGATGATTTCAACTTATACTCAAAAGAAAATCCAAAATCCCTATATAATTTCTTCCTAAATATTCTTCTACACCTACCCCTCTCCCTACCATTCCAGGCCAGGTGTACTGGTCTATTAGCTTTGGCTCTAGCAGACAGACAAATAATGCTCTTAACTCAGGGACTTTACACATGTGTTTCCTTCTTCCTGGAAGAGTCCCACATATTTGTGTGGCGTACTTCTCAGTGTTAATCAGGCCTCAGGGAGAAGTTTTCTGACCACTCTGTTTATTATTCTATCACTATCCCTGTCTTTCCTCTTCCATGTTTTTTTTTCCCTTATAGCATTTATCATTATCAACATTATGCTATATATTTGTAAGTTGTTTTCCCGTAATAAATGAAAACTTCAAGAAGTCAGGGACTCAGTCTAGATCACTGTTAGGTGCTCAAAAGATATTGATGGACTGAATGAATGAGTGAATGCATATTCCTTTTGTATGCCCAATTATCCCATACTGTTCAATATTCTTGGATGGAATTGAGTGAGCACCTTTACTTAGCTATCTGGGTATATGTATTAGTGCTGCTCTTAAGACCCGAATAACATTGTTCAGGGTTTTAAAAGAAATTCCCTGCTTTGACATAATTCTACATTGTTTTTTTCCTCTTCTCACTGTAATTTTCTGTTTCCATCAGTGGTATTTAAACAGACCATATACATATAAAAAGATATATAATGCAAGGCATGACATGCTACATTTCAATGTGCATTTTGTTTTCCAAACTTCCAAACCCGAAGAGGGGTGGGGAAATGGTAAAAATACAGATTCATGTGGCCCATCTCAACAGGCCCATTGGATGGGATCCAAGAATCTGTAGTTTCTATAGCCACTCAGCAACAGTCTCTGGACAGATCCTTAGGGTTGTTTTCATGGGGTAAGTTCATCTTCAACATGGCTTTAGAGGAGATTTAGGTAAGGGAAGAAGGAAAATACTTTAAGTGATGTATTTTTTTTTTCAGTGATGTCATTCCAGCCCTGCTGGTAAACCTGTATTCAATAGATAGGCAACATAGATAGTGCTACACTAGGAAGCTTTATTTCTTCAACAGCAGTAAGAATGATAGAAAGGAAAATTATCACTTGTTAACTACGAGTGGAAAAGATGTGGAGATGGAATTAGTCAAAAGTGGCAAAATGTAACTAGAAACTAAACCCAGAGAAGACTAAGTGGATAAGTAGATAAGGACTCACAAATTACCCCCACTTAATTATAAAGGTGGCGGATAACTTGATGCTTTTGTTTCAGCAGCTGTCCCACTCCTTACCCCCCCACCCCGCTTTTATATGCGAGTGCAAGGAAGTGAGTGAGTGAGCATGACAAGGCTGTAAATTAAATTCCAGTTTTTAAATAAATTTTGAAAATGTCACCTCGTTGGCATGTGTGAGATTTTAATAGAATTTAAAAGTAATATACAGTATATGACCCCCCCTTACATTAACAATTAGAGATGTAATAGTCAAATTAAATGAAGTACTCTTCTCAGTAACTTAAGGTATAGGAATTATATGGAACTCTCTCTCCTTTTCATAAGAGGAAATTTTAATAGTGCACCAAATTAGATTAAGCCATTTATAGACAAAGAGCTTTGCCTTGGTGAAACTTATTCTACTTACTGACTAAAGGACCATTTATGATGACAACTTTATTTCTGTTGGAGGTAACGTTCAGACCTTTGAAAGAACTAGTAGTTGAAGTCTCAATTATGATTGTATTAGAATTTTGTAGTGCCATTTATAAATATTTTAAATGTTAGGAAAAAAAAATTTGTAAGAATTGAAGAAATGAGTACCCTTAAAATTTTCTTGACTGGAAAGAAAATTTAGGTATATTTACTTCCTTATACTTTTTAATGTAACAAAAGTAATTTTGATTCTTCTGATATAAGTAACATTTCAATCAAAATTCAGGAAGATATTTCCTCATAAGAGTTAAATATCTTTAGTATTTTAGAAGAACAGGAATTTTTTTTTTTTTTTTTTATGAAACTGATAGGTGAGATTGAAACGGCAAGTTTTTATTGAGGTATAAGTAAAATGTTTTAGTTCAAAGTATGTAACATGATGATTTAATTTTTCTGTGTGGCAAAATGCTTCCCATAACGAGTCTAATTAACATCTGTCACCATACCTGGTTAAAAAATGATTTTTAATGAAAACTTTTAAGATCCTAGTCTCCCTGCACCTTCCAATTTACAATATGCTGTTGTTAACAGTAGTCATCGCACTATACATCACATCACCGTGACATTTATATTGTAACTGGAAATCTGTGCCTTTTGACTCTTTACCCCATTTCTCCCACTTCTCACCCCGCTCTGTGCTTCTGGGAACCACTTGTCTGTTCTCTGTAACCTGTACCATAAACTCAGGTGTTTTGTTTTTGTTTCCTTAGATTCCACATATAAGTGTGATCATATGGCATTTATCTGTCTACCTGATTTATTTCACTTAGCCCAATGTTTTTAAGGTCAGTGGTTCATCCATGTGACAAATGTAAAAATTTCCTTTTTTGTGGCTGTGAATATTCAGCTGTGTGTGTGCATGCGCACGTGTACGTATTCCATATTTAAACATCGATGGGCACTTGGACGGATGCCATATCTTGGTTATTGTAAATAATTCTTAAGTGAAATCTGAGGTGCATGTGTCTTTCTGGCTTAGTGTTTTCATTCAGATAAATACCCCAAAGGAGAATTTCTAGATTAAAAGATAGTTCTAGTTTCAATTTTTTTTTTTTGAGGAATTATTACACTCTTATGTGTAGTGCTGTTCCCTGTTCTCCATGTCCTAATACCTTTTTCTCTGGTCCTTAAGATAAAAGCCATTTTAGCAGGTATGAAGTAAAATTTCATTGTGGTTTTGGTTCCGATTTCTCTGAGGATCAGTGATGTCGAGCTCCTTTTCAGGTACTTTTTGTTCAGTTGTATGTCTTTCTTAAGAAAAAAAAAATGTCTTTTCAAACCCTCTGCTCGTATTTTTAATCAGAATGTTGTTTTTCCTATTGTGTGAGCTCCTTATGTGTTAGATATTATCCTTTTATCAGATATGTGATTTTCAAACATTTGATCCCATTTACTAGAATGCCTTTTGATTTCTTCGATGATTTCCTTTGCTTTGCAGAAGCTTTTCAGTTTGATGTAGTTCCCCTTATCCCACTTATTTATTTTTGCTTTTGTTGCTTTTGCTTATGGCGTCAAATGAAAAACTCATCACCAAGACTGATGGTAAGCACCTCACCCCCTATGTTTTCTTCTACAAGTTTTATGGTTGCAGGTCTTACAGGCAAGTCTTGAATCCATTTTGAGTTCATTTTTGTGTTTGGTGTAGGATAGGAGATTCAGCTTCATTCTTTTGTATAAGGGCTGTCTACTCTCCCAGCTGAAGAACCTAGCCTATTTTCATGGGATGTTCTTGACTCCTTTGTGAAATTATTTGCTGTAGACACATAGATTTGTTTCTGGGTTCTTTATTGTGTTCCGTGATCCATGTGTCGATTTTTATGCCAGTACTCTATTGTTTTGATTATTGTAACTTTCTAAAATAGTTTAAAATCAGGGAGCAGGAAGATTGATGCCTGAAAAGCAATGATTTTTTTTTTCAAAGTAAACAAGTAAATAATCAGTCTCAAGTATGCCACACCATGAAGCACAGCATACAATTATAGAATTCCAAAACAGTCCACTGTGACAACAGACTTAGATATTGCTCAGTATGTCCTATGATACCTACCAGTATTGATCACTCAGATTACTTCTCACTGTCTTACCTCCTTGCAGGACTAAATCTTTTTAGTTTCTCATAACACTGTGTTTTATAGTAACTTTGAGATGTATTCATTACTACATTAGGTCTTTCTGTGGTAATTTTATTATTAGAAATGTCTTCATGGTCGTTGATTTTCATTTTTAGTACATCTATTTTTTAAATATTATCATGTTTGGCAGTTCCAAAGTTTAATTTTTAAAAAAGTATTTTATTTCCTAGGTTGGCATTGGGAGGTGGGTCAAGAGATTCTGTCCATTTACTTATTAGAATTCTTCACAGTAGTGACAAGGTGGATGCTTTTCTGTTGACCGGTCATATTTTGTCTTCTTCACAAAAGACAGATAGTGAACAGTTCAGAGTGTTTTTGGTTATTGATTATAGAAAGATAATTGTAACTATGGTTGTGAGTAAAGGAAGGAAGGAAAGAGAGATTACATGTTTATGCTTGTTCTTGTTGGATGAGGGAAGATCTCTATCTCCCCTGCATAGAACATGTACTCATATTGGCTTAAGCAACCTCCTTTTAATTTCACAGGATTAAAATACCCTACATGCACAATATACATACATACATGCACAATGCTAATTGGCCTATTTGACTTTGGCCTCTATATCTGGTCTACTACTTACTGATTTTGTGAATAAGGATATATTACTGCAATTTTATTCATTTAAAAATTGGCTTAAGAATAGTTCTTCCTCGTATACTCTGGTAGAGTAGCAGTCAGGTCCTCTGTCTCCAAAAGGAGCATCATCAGCCATATTCCCCTGGGTTTGAGTCTCCATTTCGGGGAGAAACAACCAGTGCGAACATCTAAATAAAAATAAAATCTTCCTCCTCTCTCTTCCTGCCTGCCTGAGCTTTTCTTAAGGAATAGTTCTTCCTAAAAAGGATTAAGAATTCACTGATCACAGAATAAACATGTTAGATAGTTGTTTATTATGCATGGAGAGTTTTGTAAAGGTGAGCCTTTGTCTTCTCTGTAGTTACTGGAATTCATTAGATTTAATGGCGTATTCCCGAATTTTAAGAGCTAGAGCATAGCGAAGAAAATATGGCGCCTATGTCATTTTTTCCATTTTAATTGTCAGATTACTAAACCTTCATCTTATGAGATGTGTAGAAGAAAGATAGTTTACAAATTATTTCCTTAGGTCTTTTATTTATATTTCTTTTTGTTTTAGAATTGTTTTACTTTTTATGGAAATTTGCACCTTGAAATACGCTCTATTCGTTCAGTAAATTTTTATACTTCCAAGTGTTACAGTACCATAGAGTCACTAGGAATCAAGTTATAAGAGAAAATTTAATGTTACTGGGAAATATTTACAGTATACTATATGAGCGAAATTATAGTTGGGCCAATATTAGGACTTGTTTTTAAAAGCTTATTTGTGTGGAATATATGTATTTATGATAAAGGTGACAACACTAGACTATTTTACACTAAAGTTTTAATATTGTTTTTATAGGAAGATTTGTTAACTTCTCCCTTCTTGTTTTCTTCAGTGCATTTGCATCTTTAAATGGTGCAAATATTTTTAATAATGAAAAATTCTCTCTGTATATACATTTTGAACTTTAAGTAAATGAAAAGTAGGAAAAATAGTGACCTGATCTTCAAAAATCACCAGTTAGTAAAGAAAACTGAGAATAAACTACATTTTAATTTATAAATGATAGCACAGCAGTAATTAAGTGCATTATATTATGAAAGTTGCATAGTTCAGAATATAATCATAGGACATTGTACTACAATATGTACATGATTGTGCTGTATGATTGTCAGTTTTTCAGAGAAGTTGGTTAATATCACTACTGAAGGATACAGAATTATAACTGGACATGAAATGACGTGTCAGTACGGATTACTGAGGAAAGGGGCTAGATAGGAATCATAGAGTTGTTTAAGAACCTAACAATACATGAGATGAATAATACCGTTCATTATCCATTAGCATCATTAACATATTATTAAAATATTTTGTATAATACATAAGTGTAGAATCTATTTTGTGATTTAAAAAATCCACAATTTTTATCATATTCTCAAAGGACTTCATTGTTCCCAAATATTAAAGAACCCCTGGCAAAAACAAGATATAGTGAAATTCTGAGGACTTGGAACACCAGGTAATTTTTTTTTCAAAATTATTGCTTCATGTGATATTATCCATATTTAAATCTAGTAGATTAAGAAGCAAGAAAATGGATTTATGTTTCAATTAAATATTTTATATTTCTGGAAGGAGAGGATACATGAATTGAGCCCTTCTCAGAACAGGCAGAGCAAAGAATTTTATTGATCTAGTTGAAGATTGTGTAATCTCCATGTGTATAAATGGAATTCCTCACATTTTATTACATTTTTCTATTTGTATTCCATGTCTTGTGTCATTTTATCTCCCAAAGAATGTGTGATGTAGGAGATAGAATTTAGTTCTACAAACCAAGGCCATGTTTGACTATTTGACCAAAGCAACATAGTTAGAAAGCAATAGCTATGGGATTACTCCAATTTTTGAATTCTTAGACTTCTAACTTTTGTATTAGCCTAAGACCTTCCCAAGTGTTGATTTTAGAGTTCTTAGAGAATGCCTATAATGAATAATAGTAATAACACAAAACTGATAACTCTTATAAAACGATGATTATATGCCGGGCATTACTCTAAATCTCCTTCATATATTCAAATACTATTCATAAGAATTCTAATGAAGAAGATTCTGTTATTTTATCCATCCTAGATATGATGAAATTGATACGTAGACTGGTTAAGAAATGTACATATAGTCATGCAGATGAAAGTGGTTGAATAAGAATTTTAATACACTCTCCAGAATCTATTTAATCCTGTGATAAACTGCCACACACAAAAAAAGAGCTAAGGTTAGTGAATGGAGATTATTTTCACAAACATACCTATATATAGTCTTTGTTATTTAGTATAAATGAGTGACTATATCAATAATTTAATTAGCTACAAATCAGGCAACCTGAAAATAAAGAGGTTTTAAAAAAGGGCAACTTTAGAAAATGAGCAACGAGGATTTGGTCAACTGACAATGGTGATGAATGATTGCTGTGAAAATTAACAGGTGTTGATTTCAGTCCTTTTTTTTTCTTTGCATGACATTCAGATGTTAATACCACTTACTGGGAGAGAGGTGGGGAGGGAGAGGGAGGGAAGGAAGGAGGGAAGGAATAAGAGAAAGAGAGGGAGGGAATGATGGAAGGGGGAAGGGAGGAATTGTTTGAAAGATTTCCATTTTATAGCCAGCCTGTGGGGGAAAAATGGTGCATTAAATTCCTCTTTGGCTTCCTGATTATAATATGATAATAGATCCTTTCTAAAAATTTCCATTTGATGAATAAGTGAAGCAATTCAAATTGTCTTCATTTTATTGATAATAGCATCAGTGGCTAATGATAATTCTTTTTGAGTAACAGCAATTAACACGATTTGGTGAACCAAGCAGTTGAGCATTAAATTTGAAATCAGAACATGTGGCGCTAAAGATACTATGAATACATCTTGAAATGATTGTTGATTATTTGATGATTTATTAAGTTGATGAAGAACATTAAAGCGTATTCTTTGTTTTTTAGGATGCTAGGAGTTTCAAACCTATTTAAGCCACACACACAAACATACACACACACACTCATGCACACACTCACTCACACACTCTCTCTCAAGAAAAAGCTCATGGTTTGCTGGAGAGTGTAATAGTTTTATTACAGAGCTAGGGATGAGTCTCTGTTTCTCTGTGACAGAAACTAGTATGAGATAGTAAGCTTCAATACTATCCTTCACAACTGCTTATATTGGTACAGGTTGGCTCCCTCAGCAAATCTTGGGAATTCTTGTTACTTTGTTCATAGCCATGTGTTAATAGAATATCTTTCCCAAAATATTCAAAGAAAAGGGGATTGTTTGAGTTTTTCTCTGGATGGAAACTCATAGATCATGTATGTATTCTGAGCATATTATTGTAGCAAAGCAAATTGGCTTGTGCACAAAACAGCCTCATATTTAGAACTGAGGGTGAGATCTAGCTTGATTGTCAGTCTGCTATACATGATGGGAGTGGTCAAAAAGAAATGACCTGACCAATCACAGCGTCTATTCACTTCTCTTTGAATAGTCAACATTTTGATACAGCCTCTTTAGCATATATTCACTTTCAAGAATGTCCAAATAATGACCTTGAAAAGAGAGTCTAAAACATTTTAGAGTGATGAAACCCTGTTCCACACTCAGGATATTTGTGTGATCTGTAGACCCTTTCAGTCAGATTATAATGTTCCATTATCCAATGGTTATGATAAAATGAACAATGAAAAAAAGTCCAGTACCCCTAAATAAAAATTTAAAAGAGAGCAGAGCATACTGATAAAAAAACGTAAAAGGAAAGAATTGAAGCATAGCATAGCCTTCCTTCTGTTCATCAAAAATTGTAATGGTTTTGTGAGAATATCTGAGATTGACATTGGAAAAAATGCCATATCAGGAGATTGTGACACTTTGATCTTCATTGCATTATTTCAGGGCCTTGGTATTCTAGAATTGAATAATAGCAATATACTTTTGAGTCAGATTTGGATTTTCTTTGGAAGTGAGATTTGACAATTTTTAGACTTTTAGTTATATTTCCCTGTCATTTCTATGACCTTTTTACCAAAATCCTCTAATCTAGTTGTAGTCTTCAAATATGAGCCCTTTTGTCTTCCTTAATGGGTCTCTTTGCTGTGTACATTTCCCTGACCGAGGCACTTTTTAGCAAATGTTTGGGATAAGAGGCTTAGTGAATTCACATTTCACTGTAGATTACATCTGAGTTGCTTCTTCCTGAGAGGAGTGATGGTCAATTTCATCAGAATAGTGCTTTCTGGAAGCCCATAGTTGATTTTTTTTTTTTTTTAGTACTTAAGTCTTAAATATTGCACCTCCTGATTTGGGGGAAAAAAATGACTTTTCCGGTCCTCAAACCATTTGCAAGTCACAGGCAGCCAGGGTCTCTTCAAAGTCATATTTTATTTTCCCTTTGCTTTATTTAGGCATGTAATCTTCAGCATAATCTTCTTGGTCTGAAGAGGCCAATCGATGTTTCTATCAAGTTTCTTTTTAGCGTTGGTAGGCATAAGGCAGGTGTCTCTAGGTAAAATAGGCCTTTGCTTGTAGCCAGTTATTTTTAGCCATATAACCACTATCACCTGAGATGGAAGGGTCCTGCTAGTCGACTACTCCCCTTTGGCCCTCATCTCTAGCATAATTAAGCCTATTCTATATTTTAGGAGCTGTTCCTTTTAAAACTATTTTCTGATACGAAATATATATATGTAAATTGTAGATATACATATATAAGTAATATATGTATACATTTTAATGTTGGTTGTTGCAATAATGAAAAACTCACGCATTAGGTTTATGTGTTAAACACTTCTATGAAGAAGAGTTGCATTTTAACATGAAGCAGTGTTATAAGCCAATTAAGGTAAGACTAACTATCATTTCAGGCATTAATCACCTGATTCAAATTTACCCCCATTTATCTCTCATACATCACAGTATACACACAGCATATTAGATAGAATTTTTGTAAATAGTTCCCCAGTAAGGTTATTATTAGATGGAATATGAATGAATGAATGAATGAATGAGTAAGGGAGTGAGTGACCTGCTGAAGAGTTAATGTTCCATTAGAGGAAAAAAACCTAAAACTTTAGAGATTAAATTCAACTTTTGTCATTTCATCTCTCCCTATCACATATATACTTGACACTGGAATGTGTTCTTCTTTTTCTTAGTAAGTCTTGTTTTTGATGCTTTAGCAATTATTTTTAGGAGGAAATGTTTTTTGTTAAGTATCATAAGGGAACCATGTAAATGAAAAAAAAAATGCTACACCTTTAATATTTTCTCTTCATTTCTACTGCAATTCATTAAAAATTGAGTCAGTACATTTTAGTTTCCATCTTTTGAAATATATTCACTTAAATTTTCTAGGATGAGTAAATTACTTTTAGGTATAAAGTTTTTTAAAAATACATTTCCAGAGCATTAAGCCTCTTACAACATGAATTAGATAAAACCTGCTTTAAAATGTTATATTTATATTAAATAAAAATACCTTTGTTTTATGTGGAATCACGCTAGTGCTTTCTTTTGTTACAATAATAAAATTAAAATTCCTAATTGATCTACTGCAAATAAAAGATATATCAAATATATATGTGTACACATATATATGTACATATACACATATATACACACACATACACATATATACAAAAAACACCTACATTGCAGCAGTCATATATAGCATCTTTATTCACATTCAAGATTTCTTGTGATTATTCTTTGTGAATTGTTGAATTGTAGAACAGAAAATTTCAGAGAAATTATGTGATTCTGGTGAGAATTTAATCCAGATATTCTTACTGTCATCACACTGTAGCTCCATTTTACTGTGAGTCTAGCTTCTATTCTCCAGTAACTCTGTCAACTATTGGATTCTTTTTTCCGGGATGATTTTTGGTATGATAAACAAAATGGCTGCTAAAATATTGTTATTTTCTTCCTTCGGGCCAATGGAAAAGAATTACTTTTTTTTAAAAATAATCATGCAAAAATCCTGGGAACTCTTTTGGTTGGAATATGTTAGGTTGCATGTCCATGGTTATTCTACCGTGGCTAGCAGAATACCATGCAATACGGGCTTATGTGACATATCCATTAGATGATCACTGTGGCAAGGAGGACTCCCTTAAATCAGTCTGTACTTATCCCTGGATTGGGTTGAGATTTATTCCACCCAAACCATGGGGGTGGGATAGATTGAATACACTTTGGTAATAAGTTTATCATATATTTGAATTATTTCAATGTTTTCCTGTGGTTTGATCACATATCTTTAAAATAGTAAGATATATCATGTATTATTGTTCTAATGTGTACATATTACTTTTATATATGTGCGTGCATGTGCATTTATGAAATATTATGTACATGCACATATTTCTTGGTTTTAAAAATGTTTTAATTTTTCTTGGAAAATGTTTTTCATATCCACTAAATTATTTTTTCTTGTGAAAAATATAGTTGGGTTCTTTTCGAAGAGTCTGTTAACACCAATGAAAGTCATGTGTAGCTAGCTTGAGTTATTACTCATGAGCCAAGTATTTCTAAAGCAGTAATTTAGGCTCTGTCTCAGAGCTGAATGTATTCAACATTTGACAATCATTGAGTATCTGTTAGAAGCAAAGTGCTATGTTAGGTGCTCTTGTGCATATGAAGATAAGTACTTACCACATACAAATTAGCTTTCAGAATGTGCTTATTTCTGCTAGCATTGCATTTTTCTTTTCTGTCATTTTACAGTGTATCATAGGAAGACCTCGAAGATTTTTTAGAATAAAGAAGAAAATATGACACATGACCTCCCCTGAGTCAGTTACATACCATATAACTTATGTAAAAAACATGTTTGTAAGAAGTATAATACATAATATTTACATAGTTTATTGTACCAATACATTGGTATTAAACTTGCCATTTGTATCTTTATTTCACAGATGATTGGCCTTCAATATGTACCATAGTATTTACAAAAACAAATAAGAGAGTTTAGTAAGCTAAGAAAAATGAAGCTATGTATCTGGCTAGATTACTTTGTAAAGTACAAGAATAAAGTACCCTCCTAGGTCAATCTAGTATATGATTTCAAATTTTTCTATATATATTTTATTGACTCAGATGTTTTAGTAGAAAGTAATTATCGGATAATATCTATATTTTTCCATAAATTATGATGGTGCTTGTATCAGATAATAAATTCTGTATCTCCAGAAATTCCCCAGCAATCTTTATTTATTAAAAACAATAGGTTTGTATATTCATTGTGATTTCATCTTTTGTTTTAAAATGATATATTGATGTAACATTTCGCATATTTGCTTAGGGTATGTTTTGGAGATGAACGAGAAGCTAGCGAACTTTTTGCAGAAGTGTCTGTGCATAGGAACATATATTTTCAATTTGAAGTTACAATTAGTTGGAATTAGAAATTCAGTTTGATTATAACATTTGATG
>RJWH01006671.1:0-50770 GCA_004363575.1 Solenodon paradoxus
GAGAGAGAGAGAGAGAGACAGAGAGAGAGACAGAGAGAGACTGTTGGGAAATTTCTCTTTCCTGTTAACTAGAATACACACTTTCATATAACTGCTAGGCAGTGACGAATTGTGAATCACACATTTTGATGGCTGTATTATATGAAGTGATTGAAGAATTAAATGTATACATGAGAAAATGTTTCCAAAAGAAAGCTCATTGTCTTAATAATAAGCTTATGCTCAATTGCAAACCATCCGCTCCGACGTTCAGCACGGACACTCTGCCACAGCAGCGCAGGTCACCTCTGTGAGGAGGCGTCTCCTACCACTCACCTTCTTCCACGACCCTGAGTGAGTCGGCGTGACGACTCTCCAGCATCCCTACCACCCACATTATAAATTCAGCTTCCAGGCAAACCCAGGCCGGTGCCTGGGAGACGGGAGTGTGACAACGTCCCGACAAGGAGACTGAGATGTGAATCTGAGGAGGAACTTCGGGGAAGGTGTCCTGCACCGAGCGGTGTCCCTTCTCTGCATTTCCTGAAAGACGCAACTCCTGGGGCTGCCAAGGCCTCTGGGTGCCAAGGGCGCCTGCGTCTTCCCCTGCAGATGAAGGGAACGAAGGGCCTCTGAGTGCAACGCGCCGGCTGCGAGGGTCGGGCAAGCTCTGCTGTGCGGTCATGAAGTGGCACTGGGCTGTTGCACAGAGTGAGTGGAAGAGGCAGGCGTTGATCAAAAAAAGTATTTTCCCTTAACATCTGCTAAAGATGCATCAACACGATAGTCTCCACAAGCTTGGGGTGTGGTCGTGATGAAATGTGCCGACAATATGTGTCTTCAAGAAACTCCCAGCCCACACATTCTGGTAACTCGAATGAAGACTGCTTGTTTCAAGACCTATGTAATCCAGACAGAAGAAACCCATAATGCTTTCAATATATGTCCCCCTCGTATTGGTAGTCACTTATTTACCTCTCTGTCTTCTATGTACTAGTTGTTGAAAATTCCCAGAATCGGAACCATGTTTGTTTTTTCTTTTTTGTAAGGAAGGAAGAGGAGGACAAAGCATTTCAAAGAAGGAAGGAAGAGGGGCACATCCTGGTGGCCTCACAGTCTAGTGTCCCTGGGAATAGCCCCACGTGCATCCCAAGGTCCCAGGTTCAAGCCCGAGGCTGGAGGGACAACCAACGTGAAGTAACTAAAAGGTCAGTGCTCCTTCCTCCTCTCTCTTCCTACCTGCCTGCCTGCCTACTGGCCTTCCTTCCTGCCTGCACCTTTCTTTAAGACAAGGAAGAAAGAAAAAGAAAAAAGGGAGAAAAGGAAGACGTTATTCTCAGGTTTCACTTCTGCAGCCCTGGGCTCCGGTCCGTGAGTTTTCCACCAGTTCACCTGCTGGTGTGTCAGCTGCCTGAGTCACAGGAAGACGCTTGGGAGCTGGTTTTTATTTATATTCCCAGTCATCCCTGATATCAGTCCGAAGTAAGCATTGATAAGTAGAGGATAAAGGAAATTCCTGATTATAAATTAGTAAAAACAAAAACAAAGTATGGCCACTACTATTTAACTCAACTTATTCATCGGAGATAAAAATAGATTATTTCTATTTATTAGTGGTACTTATGGAGTTGAAATGGAAGTGTAAATTATACTACTCTTGAACTTTTAGAACGGGCATAATTTAATTGCATTAGAAAGCTATTGCAATGAAGTGATGACTTTTCTGTTGTCAGCAAACCATCACGGTGCATCTATTCCCCTTCTCCTCTGTTGTGTGCTTATCTACCCCCACCATCAGCTGGTAAAACTCGTCCTCTTTCTTTTCACCCACTAACAAGTGTGCAATGCAAGTTTCCCTCCATAGCAATATTTTTATTGATACCGATAAATATATGGTTCACCTTCAGACATTTTTCTGACGATGATAATTTGCAAATTTCAATGAGCAGAGGCAGCATAATTAGAAGCGCAAAGTCAGTCGTCCCTGATGGTGAAGTCGGCTGTCCCTGATAATACCCTACCGGCAGCTCAGCTGAGATTCTTGGCATCGACGTCAAACCTTCCATGCCAATATCAATTTTCTGAGAATTGGCTCTGCTCTTATTTCCTGCATCATCCCCATGAGAAATTCAGAGAGCGTGCCAAATGGCTCTGTGTGATCGGACGAATTTTGAGATAAAGTCAGCCTTGGCGGAAGCCCATGAACAGAACTCATCATGACTGCAAGTGCTTGAAGATCAGTTGTTTTGTTTCGAGAAGATACAATAATGGGGAACTTACATTTCTGCAGAGTCAGATGCTATAATTTCATTTTCTTTAATGGGAAACCCTGGTCATTATCTTCTGTAAGATAAAGTCATTCATTAGCACATCCATGGCAGAAACGTCCAATTCAAATCAAAGAAGAGGTTTCAAAAGACCCCTGTGCTCATACTTGCTTTATTTAAGAATAAGGTTAGTGAAAATATGACCACTGGATAACTGCTAACATTAGGGGGCGTCAGGTCTCTGAGATAGAGACTGAGTTTTTTGTGGATACTGATGCAAAATAATGTGAAAATTAATACCGCTTTAGTTTAAAAAATAAAGATGACGACGTGAACTAACAGACCTGTTGAAGCCAAGGTAGCATATTTCTGGACTAAACCATCCAGCCCAGACATTGTCACCTGTCATGTCAGTCTTAAATACTTACCTCAGTCTTATTATTCTCATATGTAAAGATAATTATTTTGCCTAACTTTTTACCAAGTCAAAAAAAACTATGGAACTTGGATATATTCCTTTCATATTCATCCTGCTGACCACAACATAACACACCCACTGCCTCACCATCAGTCCACACCAGCGTTTTTATCCTCATCACTATGCCATTTCCTTGATCTGAAATATTTTTTGCCCTCAATGCCTATTTCATAATAACTTTTAACATTTAAATTTTCTAATCCACAGCTACCAAAACTGGCTATTTCTTTACTTTGAACCCCTATATAATTGTGTACTTTGTATAAAAGCACAGCCTTTGCTAATAGTCTAGCTTAAAACAGTCCTTAACAATTCTTAAAGTCAGCACAGGATCCAACACTTCCCCACAATCACTCTCTCCATGTTTCCATTTATTCTCTCAGACAAGCACTCATCTTACTTGACACCTTCTTAGTCTGAAAAATCCTTTCATTCTTCAATGTCTGTAGTTGAGGGTTTCTAGCTCTCCTTAAACAAACACTCATGTTTATACATGAACAATGTAAAAGAAATAAGGAAAAAGTAAGGAACTTCCAAGTAGTTGTTTTGTAAAATGAAAATGTTAACATAACGTTGAGGGAAGATGTCTTTTGATGAATTCTGAGTTTGTGTTTATAACAGTCAGTGATTGGGAGGACTGCCTATCTCTCGAGAGAAGGTGAATGCATGCAAATCAAACCTGAACATACGAGGCAGGTGAATAATTCAGGAAAAGCAAATGACACACAGAGCGACGTTGGAACGACTTCCAGTAGCAATGAGGAGAATAGGAAGATTTGAGAGGGGTGTCACTGTCCTAGACACTCCCGCTCCTGTTGCAGGGGACGCGACTCAACTTGGCTTCTCTGAGCACCCCTTCTGCAGGCTGCCCCTCCGGAGAGCCCGCTGCCTCTTTGAAGCCAGCTCAGCATCTGTGTGGACTTCAAGGTCTGGTTTTCCCCCTGCCACTTTTTCTTAGCTGTCCAGTAGTTTTTAAGTCTCATCCTCTAATGTCACCAAATCTTGGTGATCATCAGAGGCTAGTCCTCTGCTTCGCCCCCTGTTTTTTATTCTAAAGAAACTTTTGGGGTCACTGAAATCATTGCCATTTCCTCTGTTTGTTTCTGCAATTCTGCTCTAGCATATCGTTCATACGCAGACTTGCTTTCAGCCTTAATAATCTCACCCTCTCTCCTTCAGTGCTTCTGGAAACTTACCAAATATTTAGATATGTTTATGATTCCTTTTCAAATGAATGTTGTTCTGATGAATATTTTTATTTTATAAATACGTTCTGTAATATTTTTTACAAATATAGAAACACACATTGTTTTTCTCCAACAAATAATACTAGCTAAATTGAATATCCACAAAGGTCAAAAACAATCTCTTGACCCCCTACCTGATAGAAAAATATTCCTTCAAGATGGGCTATCAACACAAATTCAACATTTGTATAAGATAACATTAAAGATTTCTTTATTACTATTGGATTGGCAAGATTTTCTCAAATGAGATACAATAAAGTATTGATCATCAAAGAAAAATCAGATTAATTGGACTACACTAAAATTAAAAATTTCTATCAGTCAAATGGCATGCTTAAGAGAATGAAAGATAATTCATATGAAATATTTGTAATACTTCTTTTTGACAAAAAATTCATGCCAGAATACATACCTGTGAGATTTAATTAATAAGTCTTACTCCCTATAAACTTGTATAAGAAAAATGATTAGAACATGAAACAGTCTGAATATCTGAACAATGGACTACATGTCCCAAAGTGGGTTTGCAAATGCAGGGAGTAGTCAGGATAAAAATGTACTCTAGCAACATAACGCAAACGTGATCACTGCTCATAATCCCAATTCTTAAGATTTTTTAGAGGTGAATTATTATCAAATTAAAAAATAACTAAACCAAGGGTGTTTATTGATAATGTGATGGATAGCGAACCACCTTCTCACTGATACTTAGGGAGACTGAAAAGGAATGGAGGAAACCTTTAATTAAATGTTCATCTTTTAAATAACAAATAAAATGAAGCATTTCAAACATAAGAGACAGTTTCAACTTTTTGAAAAATCTTAAGACGTTATGAGAGAGAAAGAAAACAATACGACTTATTATCAGCTATTTAGTATGACCCTTTTTTCTCCATTTTTCCTTTCTTCTGTGTGATTGTTATAGTTAAATGATAGTAATCAGATCTTTTCATTGGCAAAGATTTTATCAGGATATCATCGGATTAAGTATAATTACTTGTTACCATCTGTTTTATCATCTTAATTTGCCACAATATGGAAGGGGAGAGGCTCAACTCTCTAAGGCACTCATCACGCATATTTCAACATGAAATATATGCATATGCAAAGCTTGGTAGTTTTGGTAAACATTCAAAGTGCGTATGGACAAATAAAAATAGGTTGTTTAATACCCTATATTTTAAATTCATTTGATACACTATTTGGAAGATATTTGGATGTTTGTGGAATTTTCTAAATAGCATGTGTAGATCCATCTGAAAATGAAAAATTCTGACAAAATCTCAGTTTGGAAAGGAAAGTACTCATCATTTCCTTTTCACATAAAGAGCTTTATGGCAGGACTCTTCCTGCTTGGATTTTAACTGAAGCGTGAATGTGATGCATTCCCACACTGAGTTCGAAAGAATTTAGTCTGTGTAGACATTACAAGGGACAATTTTAAGAAACAGTTCCATGGCCCTGGGCTCCTCAGCATCCTGAGGCATTTAAAAATAGGTCAGAGCAGAAAGAGATAAAAGAGGGTTTTGAGAACTTATTTGGATAGCAGATTTGACTGACTCATTCTGGCCACAAAATAGTAAAGTCTGTTTACTGCCTTCTTCATCTCAACTCACCAAGAACACAGCTCTAAGATCTCTCCAACCTTGTGCTGCGAAGAACAGAGCACCAACTGGATCCCAGTGAAAATGAAAGGCACATGGCAGACAGTCAGAAGTGACTGTACTGGGAATCGTTTCCAGACCAGAGTCCATTGGGTCGAAGAAAGTATATTTTTGTGAATAGTTGTATGCTACTTGGGGAAGAAAAGCAACATGAGTTCATGCTCTACCTTGTCTCTTAAGATCTCCCAGAAGGACAAAGAGAAGCCAGCAACCAAAAACAGGAGGAAAATGTGGTTCTCCTAGGTAACTGCAGAAGATATTACAAGAGAACATCCTGAGTGAAATGCCTCCATCAGGCTAGCACAGCAAGATTTCAGGAATGGATTGACTGGTTAACCTACTAAGTGCTGCATGGAGTGACCTTGAGCATCTGACTGGTTTCACAGGAAACCACTCCTTCAAGTAAGACTTCTGTCGTTCCCTTACCTCTCACAACCCTAAAGTCTATACTTACCAGATTGAAGAAGACACAGAATCGGGTTAGCAATTTGGAAGTGAGTGGAAGAAGGCCCAGGTAAGGCAGCAAAACGAGCAGACAATGAGCTCGCTCTCTGAGATCAGGGAGCCTCCACCTAGATGCTTAGCCAGGAGGAGCAGCGGACAACCTCGTCTTTGGATGAAGGCAGGAATTGATTTTTATCTCAACTGAAGGGACACTTTAAGTTATTTAATCAAGGCAATATTTAATATTTAAGTTGACTGTTGGACTATTTACTTGCTAAGGGGAAGATTAAGTTTTGTCTCTTCAATCAGGTTTTTGCTTCAGTGGCTTGTGAGGCAAAATGAGAGCTATTTTCACTCCAGGACATTTGCATACTGCTATCTATTCAGGAACGTGTCCATGCTCAAGTTTAGAATTTGGAGAAACCGGGAAACTGCTCACCTCAGCAGTAACCCAGGCATGGCGTGGCCGGTCAGAGGGCACAGACAGAGCACATGCTTGTCCGTCCTCCTTGCCCATGCTGACCCACTGGGGAAGGAAAAATTGACCACACTGATGAGCCATCTCCTCTGACACGTGATGCAAATAGAAGGAAGTTGCATTTCCAGTGAAAAAACTTACTCAAAACATTTTTAGAGAAAAGAAGCCTGATGGCTTATCGCCATCTGTATTTAGAACTTTGGAGTGTCTATTGCTTCCTCACAAGGCTAAAAGCAGCACATGGTCGGGCAACACAGAACCAACAAAGACACGAGATCCGTGGAGGCCATTTATTGAAGACGGAGTAGGCTTCCTTCCACAATGCGTTGTCACATGTCAGCGCCCAGACTGCAGGGCGTTTTATCAAATTCCCAAATGTTCTTTGTGTTGTCATAGAAGACAAGAGATTTTTAGTTTTAATTTGCAAATGGCTACCATCGAAACGCAGCTTATGGGAGGGAGAAGGATGCAACAGTGGGGCACATCCCCTTGACCATGATGCGTGGTTTCTAAGACAGAAACAAGGAGCCCTCACCAAAGTGCATTGAAAGAAAATGACATTACCATGGAAAATTAATGGATGTGAGATAACTGTCAAATATACTAATTGTGATAAATGTTTTATCACTCAGAGAACAAGTCAACAATATCAGAATGATACACACATGGGGGGGGTGTGAATGGTGAGCTCTTAGACATTTGCTGTTATGAAGAAAAAGATGCATTCTAGTGACTTGAAGTCTTACTCAAACAATTTCATTTGAAGAAGATAATTGCAGCCTTCCCTAAGGTAAAAGGTTTGGGGCTGCATTAACTGAACACTATGAACTGAGTAGGCTCAAGGGCAGAAATGTGTCTGCAGTGAGGGAGACGGGACTGTGAGATGAAGTCTTAGTGGGGCACTGCTCCCTGAAGGAGTGAAGGAAAGATCTCTCTCTTCGAGCTGCTGGTGTTCTCCTGGCCGGCGTCCACTTGAGCCTGCGGTGTTTCCCTGTGTGGGGGTCTGTGTGTCTGTGTCCAAGGTGCCCCTCTTATGAAGACACTGCCCTATGGGGTTGGGAGCCCACCCTCCTTCATCATAACTTTGTCTTCACTAATCTCATTGGCAATAACCCTCTTTGCAGAGGAGCTCATCTTCTGAAACACTGAGGCTAGGGTTTCAACATGTGGGTGTGGAGGTGCATTTCGGCCCATTGTCCCCTAATGTAAAATAAAGAGGTAGGATGCCTCTTGGGGTTAAGAACAAATTGACTTTTCCTTGTCCCCCAATCCAGGTGATCTGAAATAAAAACTACTTCCAGAGAAAGCAGTGTCACACAGACAGCTGCCACAAATTTAAATATGCGAAAATATAATCTACGTTTGAATGACTGAGTTTTTTCTCATGGGAATAGTTTGTTGCACTTATCAGAGGAGAGCAAAGATTAAACATTAGTCAACCTGACGTGCACAGGTAAACGAAGAAGACGTCTTTACATCTTTGTTTAAAACAATTGACTTGAGAGCAAGCAAGCGATGAAATTCGAACCTAAAAATTCATCAGTTCTCTTTGCTGTTAGTGTTGCCTCAGAAGCAGAAGTCGAAGATAGCTGTGTTCCCTGGATGGCGCCCTGAAGCCATGAAGGAGACACGTTGTCAAGCAGCCCGCAATCTGGCCTGGCTGCCGGGCGGCAGCATCCGTGACAACAGGACAGAGTGCGAGCACACGTAGACACCTGGCACTTCACATCCACGGGAGCTCTGTCAGGTTTTCAGCTCGGTCTCAGTGATGGACAGCAAATTCTGCTCCTTGGTCTCTTTCTGCAGAGGTAGCACTGCTCACTGTCCTTCCATTAGTTACTGGCCTTCAGCAAGAGCCTCTAGTTGGCCAGGCTTTTATCATGGTGGAAGGGAAAGCACAAATCTAGGAGGAAAAGACAGATGTCTCTCAAGTTTCTGCTCCTAATTCTCATACTGTGCCTTCCAGACACATTCTTATTGGACCAAACGAGTCACGGGATAAAATAATGGAGCAGGCATAGTCTCCTTCTGTGGGACGCAATACAGCAACATGAAAACAGGCAGTGATTGCAAGTCTATGTTGGAAATGTAGGGTGCTATAACTGACCACAGAAACCTTTATTCCTGTCCAAAATGCTGTCAGAATTAATGTCCATTAAATTATCTTTTAATTCGCAACTCCAAGTCTCTTGCCTCATTTTGAGAAGAAAAATAAATCTGAATTAGAATAAAATCTCATCTTGGTGGATGGAAATATATCAAGAAATGTAGGAACTGTTTGACTTTCACAAATTTATTGGCGTTAGTGAAAGAGAGATTGCAGTATAATGAATAATAGAGGAGAATAAGGTTGATAACATATTTATTCACTTAATGATCATCTTGCTACACATAACTTTGAAATTTTCCCCAAATAGTTTCTCTTCTAACTAGCTTTTCAAATAAAAAGTCAGTGTTAGCTAACATGTAGTGACAGATCTGATATTTTATGATATCCCAGAATGTTGTTGATAGATATTTGGCTTTCATATATGTCACAGATTTGAACATATATTCAATCACTTTTGTTTGCATGCCATGCTAAAGTGTATATTATTGAACAATAAAGCATAGTAAAGTTAATTTGTGTTCCTTGGGCTCCTATTCGGAAACTGAGATGAGGGAGGAACTAACATTGTTTATTTGCTGGATCCTGTGCCACTTTCTAGACAAGATGCCTCATTTAATCCTCAGGTGGCATTTTGAAGAGTCTGTTCTCCCTTTGAGTAGAGGAAACAGAGACCCAAAGGGATTAAAGAGCGATACAGCATGTCTACTTTTGCATTCATTATTTTCCATTAATTTTTTCTAAATGAAGAAAGTATATGATATAGAACTTAACTCTTATAGTCAGAAAACTCTTACAGTCCCTCTCGGTGGGAGAACGGGTAGCAGAAGGTTTTTTTACTGGTGCAAAGAGAAATGTTCAATGACATTATTTAAAATTGGCAAATCAATTAGCAATTATAATCAAGAAAAAACCTATACATTGAAGATGTTTGTAACATACAGACATTTCTATAAGAGGGGAAGAAGAGGGGTGTGGCAGATGGGACAGACTTTTAGACAGCTGTTTATCATGCTTGCATGTGTTAGTGTTTCAGGTAATCTGAACTGGCCATCTTGTGGAGCAGGAGGGCTCTGATAAGTCATCACAGAGAGCAAGAGATGGCTCACTATTATAAACAGGCTAATGGAGATATAGTCATGAACTAATTAATTTCAATTTCGGAGATTAGATCACTGCAAGAAATAGCTTAAAAACAAACAAAAAAACCCTCATATGATTGATAAAAGAAAAAATATGTAACAAATTCTTTGGTGAGCTAGTAATTTAGAATAGCAATCAGTAGCAATAAATAAATATTAAATATTTTATGAAGAAACAAAATATGCAGCTTTGCCAAGTATGAAACTACATAGCAGTAGTGTTCAGCATTTATTTTAGAATATGGGAACAGCTTATTAAAGTCTTAGATCCATGTCATTCCTTTGGCAAGTCACTTGCCAGATCAGAGCTCTTTATCAAGCTCATACATAAAACAAGTAGTCAGAGAAACAGCTATGTGTATAGACAAAACAAAGTAGCAGATGAAACCGAACAAACCCTTGGACACTTGCTCTAGGTGAGGTGACCGGTAGGAAATGGGGTAGATGGTGGCAGAGCCCATGGACAGCTCTGAAGAACACTTGGCGATGTGGTGGAGGGCAGGGTGTGTCGATATGTATCTGAGGAATGGAGCAACTGCACACATGGGGGACCTACACGTACACACATATGAGTTTATTATCATTTGAAAAACAAAGTTACTGTCGTAAAATACTTTAAAATTTGAAAAGTAAGACTGTAGCGTTAACTTGTAGTATATATTTTTCGAAGGTCACTTCGAAATTCATACAGTTCCACCTCCAGTCACAGGATGGCTCTAGTGGGTAACATTGATGGTTTCTCCCTCAGGGAGACTCTCCCAAACCAGCCCTTCCATGGTGTGTATATCTGAAATTTAGTGACTTCCAGTTGCTCTATGGGGAGGAGACTTGGCGGCTCCTCCCAGGTCACCATCTTGGCTCCTCAGTATTTCTGCCAAATTTTTATTTTTCGTGCTTAATTTTATCCCCCTGACATCTTTGTCAGTTTTATTATGCAGTAATTAATCTCAAATACCGAAAAATGTTTGTGCAAAGTTTAACATTTCTTGTATTTTGTTATCTAGTTTGAACAATACAATTTATAGTAAATATATAACCTAAGAAAGTAGTATTCGTATTTTCTTTTTATAAATGTACAACCTTTGAATAATTTATTTTCATATATAAAACTTATCAAGTACACTTTGGCTTCTAATTGCTGATTTTACTTCATCATGGAATAGAAAGAAAAATTATTTTCAATACTGATCAAACCTCTAAGCATGTTAAAATAAGATTGAAAATTTTCTGTTTTATTTTGAGTTATTTGAAATATCTGTGAGTGGTAGAGCTCGAGTTCATATCAAGTCTAAGTTTTTGAGCAAAGTGAGTGGCAGCTTGTTTAATTTAATATTCTTTAGCTGAGATGTCCCTGATACTTAATTTTCTCATTGTTTTCCATTCTGCATCCACATTTGTTGAATTGCACTGGTTTAAGTCACATTCAACAGGTATTAGATGTTATGATTATCTAAGTGGTCTAAAATAGAGAACATTTATTCAGAGTTTATTGATTTATTAGCTGAGTAAGTAAATATGTCCTAATAACTTGCATGTGTATGTGCCTTCAAGAAATTTACAAGACATTTTAAGTGAATAAAATTTGATTCAGTAATATATGTGAACATTTTGACTATGCAAGTGTATTATTCTTACTTAGTATTATGCTAAATACAGATGAAACTGTGACCAACCTGAAACCATGGAAACAGAGAGTGAATTACATGTCAAGGATTATAGGTGTTCTCAGAGTTCAGATAACAGAATCATCAATGAGACTCAGACTTAATAGATGCATTTGAATCTAAGTAGGAATGAACAGAGCATTAGAGGGTCAAAAACGTTCTTAATAATACCTTGCCTTTGCAAATTTCATCCTTCCTCTCAATGACGCCTGTTTGCCATTTCTCCTGCTGATTGCCATTTTTCCTCCTCTTCTTATACCTTCACCCCCAAAATCTCAACCAAACAGGGATCTTATTAACACAGTCCTTCAGCTCAAACAAAAGATTAGTGGGTTTTATAAATATCATTGTACCATCATTAATCATGGATATTTAACTGTGTAAATTATGCTTAAGTCTTTAATAGTATCTGCAAGCTTTAAATGCTGCAACCTTCTAGCTAATGGCACTCACTTAAGCCATATCTTTGATGGACACCTCTGTGGATTCATTTATAATTGTATATTACCTAGTAATTATGCATGTCCAGTCTTTCTCAAGCTATAGACTGCAGTCTTTAGATTTTGTATAATCTGGGACTGTCCTGTTCAACTATATAACTAAGAAAAAAGCTACTATTATATTGAGCTGTTGCTCATCAACCATGTTTAGGTCTATACAAGAACTATTGCACACACATATTTCTAAATATTTGTTGCAAATTTAGTTTCTTATATCTGTTATGGCATGAAAATAAACTTCCCTGTGTAGAACAACTACATATATTGGATGAGGTACCAACACAGTCTTTCCTGATCTAACTAAAATACACACTGATCCTAATGTTGTTGCAAACACTGTCACCTTATTGTCAAGTTGTTTGGCGATGGCCCCAAGGTCTGTGAATTTCTTCATTAAACATTGAGTTTGAGCACTTTCTAGCATATCTCATTCAATGACAAATTCTGAAACCTGAAAACTGAAGTTAGGAATTTGAGGATTCTCTGGCATGCAGGGTCACTGATATTTTTGGGAACAGACATCCAATGTCTACCATTTGAAATTGAAGTAGGTAAAAGGAGGGCACAACACGTGGGTGCCATCGTTTTGACATTGGTCAGGGTACAGATAGCATTGCTTCAGGTTTTGTTTGAGTCAGCATCTTCCTAATCATTAGTAGGAGGTGCTGCAGTGGTTATAGTCTTTCTTTTTTTAATCTGTAGTCCAGGTGTGGTAGAAATCTCAACCTCCTCAGAACCACTGTTGTGTCGTGGATGTTAGCAATCACCCCTCAAGTTTAGCTTAAGAACTGGTTTTCATGCCCCTCTTTCTTTACGTCCTCATGACTCTCTTTCTGGCCACAAGAGTGGATTCTCTGTTTAACAGAAGAATTTCACCAGTGCAGTAACCTATATTTCCTAGATTCACTACCCAGCTAACTCCCTTCCATAACCTTCTAAACTACTCCTTCACTTAATGTTTTCCCAAGGTACTGTCATTGGAACTCACATTACACACTGGGGGAAATGAGGCAGAACTGACTGAGAGGGGAATAATTGCTGTTGGTTGGTAATTAAGTCAGAGCTTACTGAATCCAGTTTTGCTCTATTTTGTCCAGAATGTAATTGCCCTTCTGTACTTTGCTTCTCTTTCCAATGCCTTTATTTGTGGAAGTCATGGTCTTGAAAACTAGTCTAATATGTGTTGGGCACTTAATTTATCTTAGTGTAACACAGCTCTTTGTTTTCACAGGAGAATTGTACTTCTGAATCAGAGTGTTTTTAAATATAGTCATCTTTGGAAATATAACATTATAATCCAAGCACTGCTGCTTCTGGATACTGTTGAGAAATTCAGAATACCTAAACTCAAAGATAAGAAACACTGTCTTTTGCCCTGGTTGTGTTTTCTTTTTATTTAAAAAAAATATGCTTGGTTCTGGCATTAGCATCGGATGATTTTATAACTGAAGAAGCAAAGAAGAGGAGCAAAGGAGAAGCCAGGTTTTCTTATCCAGATATGTGCCTGGGTAGCACTGTAGAAAAGAATGACCAGAATGACTCAGCTATCTGTTCACTGAAATTTTAGAAAAATTCTCAATTTCAAAGAATATTTATTTTTTCTGTACATCCAAGAGAGTGCTAATAGAACACAGCCACATCTGTGTGTTCGCAGATGATTTATGTATCTGCTTAAGATGGGTTTTGTGCTAAATATAAGAGTGAAGGAGCAGAGAAAGAACTAACTACAAATTATTTGCTAGTTAGCTCATTAAAAGCAAATCTGCAGGCTAAACAGGTAAGTGTCTCAAGATGTGACTTTACCATAGACTACATTTATGTAACATCAATTCATGTAAAACAGCTTTAACCCATTCCTTTTCCTACTTTATTATTTGCACTCTTTTTTTTCAAGTATTTTTCTCAAATATCTTCTTTCTATGAATATTTTAGGGTTCACAAATTATTTCTATTGATAGTTTTGCTTTAGACAGTAATATTTATGGAAATTTAAAAATGACAAATAAGTCCTTTAAATCTATCTGATTATTTGCTTATATTTTTTCAAATGTTTTTCTAGAGTAAAGCTGAATATCTGTACTTCAAACTCACATTCTGTTCTTCATTGAATATACACCTAAGATGAGACGTGATACTGATGTTTCAAAGAGAACTTGTTAATAAAATTTTGGATGCAAATATTCTATAATCCACAACCATCGATATGATAGCTTTAGTAGGATATCATAACTATTGAGAACTTTAAATATGAGGAGTAAGCATGAAGGATTGCATATGGATTATATTAGTCAGCAAGTAAATGTAAAATAAGTAACCATATGTGACTTGCAACTATCATAGTGAACAACAGTGATGACAGAATGCTTCTCATTTCCAATTTCTACTTGTCTTTTATGTTCCAGAAAGATAAAATCACACTTTGATCATTTCCAAATCTCCACATTTAGAAAGGAGCTCTCCAATCTTGAAGCCCCATAACTCATGATATTTTACTGAACATTTATTTCACTTTGTCTATTTATTAGTTATGAATAAATTTATCTATTTATAATGAATGATTATAATTACTTATTTTCTTTATTGAATTTTAGTTTTTGAAGGAAAGACTTGGTTTATATATCTCGATACAAAGAACAGGCCTTTCAGATAAAATATATTCACTAAAATAATTAAATTGCTAAGGGCTGATCACATGAAAAATGTTTGATGTTTACTAAGTCTTCTGTTACAAAACTTAAATGCTCATCTCTTTCAACATGCAATGTTTTCTAGAGCTACGTATGTAATTTCTGAAAATAGAAACCAATTATTCCAATATTCAAGAAGCACATTTTAAAACTTTAAGTTGCAATTTGATATAGCATTCCTATTTATAAAATATCCATATAGTGTATAGTTACTGATTGTGTACATTTTATTTGGTAAACAACTCAAAAATTCAAGCATGTATAATTACTACAAATGAAGAATTTTACCTGAATATTTGTTTCTATTTTTCCTTAAAAATTAATATACTTTACTATGATAATTTGAAATTGAATAATGCAATTATTTATATGTACACTGTGAAGAATTTTTTACAATGAATTCACCCTTATAACCATTACATACAAGATAGAGAACATTTTCCTCACATAAGAATGAATTCCACTCATCTACTGAGCAAGACAAAAATGGATCAGCATTCTACTCCCAGATATTGATTATGTCCTTATTCGTGTTTCATATAATTTTGATCATTTGTTTTCCCTATCTGTTGATTTCCTATTTCATTGAGTTCCTATCTGGTCTTTATTTTTTCCTCCCTTCTACTTTTTTTAGATCAATTTCCCCTCCTATTTCTATTTTCTTAAAGTGAAAATTTAGATAATTTATTGGAGAATTTATTATTTTCTATATGCAGATATGATATTATGCCACAAATTTCCCTCTGAGCATGATTTTTTGGCTGTGTCCACAATTTTAATATGTTGTGTGTTTGTTATCATTCAGTTCTTCTATTTGCTAATGCTTGTGTGACTTCTTTGTTGGTAATTTAGAAAGAAGTTTACAAATGTCCAGTTATATAAGGATTTTTCCATAAATCTGTCTGCTATTGGTTTCTAACTTAATTCTCTGTGATCAGAGAGCTACTCTGAATGGCAGTCATTTTTTAAAGTACATTGAGTATATACCTATGGCACAGCCTCTGTCTATCTTGATTAATTTTTGTATGTACATAAAATAATGTGCATTCTGTGCAGGCCAATTAGAAAAACTGTTTGAAAGAGTGCTATGAGGTTTCTACGTGCTTTTTGATTTTCAATCTAATTATTCTGCTAATTATTGAGAAATAAGTGAGAGTCAGACATTTATAGATTGACTTGTTTCTATGATCATATCAGTCAGTGTTTGCTCTAAGCGTTTCAAAGCTCACCTGCTGTGTCTGTCCTATTTTTGGTGAGGATTGTACTCAGAAATAAGACAAAACGGGATTCCTGGGATGATTTCTGGACTTCTTCCTATCCATGGGCCCTTCTCTTGACTTCTCTATAGATTTAAACTGTCTCAAGCTTCTGAATGACATCATTTTCTTCAACTCATCTTGTTCGTTGGCACTGATGTACCACAGCCCACTCTGAGGAGTCACATCTCTGCAGAAAGTCCAGCTGATACAGTCTCGTTTAATTTGTTTTCCTTCTCTCAGGGGGGTGAGGTTGTCTATTTATTATTTTCCAATGTTTATTTTATGTATTTTTCCATTTTTTAAAAGTTGTTCTTATGGAAAGGATATTCTATCACCTGAAACTCACTCATGGTTAACACATTATTTAAATTTAATTTAATTTGTTATTTTATATGGGAAAACTTCTGAAGAGGGAAACAAATAAAAATGTATGTGATAAGACAACCCATTTTATTCATCTTATATATGCAACATAGAGATTATCAGGCTGAAAGAAGTCATGAGTAGAACTTCATTGTTTTAACTCATGTGTATCAATAATCCCTTAAAGTTAGTCAATTTCTGTGGGTGAACAATATGAATTTATAACATGGGCAAATAATATGAATTTATAACATGTCTTCAGAATAAGGGCGATATGGGTCATATGCAAAGTTATGAATTTCTATGTAATTTACTTCAATGTTATTCTTCATGTCATTTATATTTAAAAGATAGCATACGATAACATCATTAAGTACCTGAACAGTTAATGATACAATGTAATAATGATAGAATTATAATAGCACCTCAGCTGTCCTCAATATTTAGAAAATTTCAAATTAAAACACTGTTATTCTTAGTACAGTAATGACTCCTTTTCAAGAATTGTGAAGGCTGGCTAGAACTACAAGACCAGAACGGATTCTGTGGTAACATCTATTAATGCATCATACATGTGTGCATACAGAGAGAATATATATATATGCAGAGAGAGAGTATATGATGTGTGTATATCTGGGCATGCAGCTCATTTAAAAGAAATACCATATTTTAGGCAATTTGATGTGCTTTCAAAGTTGCAGTTAAATGAGTAAGTGAGCAGTTTCAGTGAATTTAAAGGAAAATTAGTTTAATAATTGACTTGTAAAAGAATGCATTTTTAAAGACCAATGCATTCAGGACAAACCATAGAGAAGTGTTTGTCATGGACAAGTATTTGACGCTGCTTGTCTGGACGTGCCGATGGAATGCCGCATGTGATTTTGAGTGCAGTGAAGAACCACTGTGTTTCAGTAAATATGGAGACTTGATTTTGGAGACAATTCTTCAGAAATGCTTTTATTTGGTCTCCAGATTCACTGCTTAACACATAAGGGCCTCTTCTCAATTCATTAGGTGTTTGAATTCCTCCTATTAACTTTTGTCCAAATGTTCCAGTTATCAATTTCTATGTATGAAACTATGCCAAACTTATTATTTTAATAATGAATATGCAATTTGAATGAATCAGCACAGACAGCTCTTTTATTTGATACATGGCAACATCTAGGGAGAAATCGTTGGCTAGAAGGACATAACATCTGGGGTCTGGAATCAGCTGAAAGTGCTTTCACTTCACAATCTGATAATAATGGCAAGCCATCGGAAGGGACATCTTTGTCTAAAAAAAAAATCTATAATCCTGTCAATATGACTGGCTTTCTCACTTGTTGGCTGGATTCTAAGAGTGAAGATCCCAAGAAAAGGGAGCATGCATAGCATTTTTATCCCCTAGTATAAATGCTAAGACCATATCACATCATATCATATCTGCCATACTCTATTGATCAAAGTAGTTATACATATGAATTCTTCAAGATAAAGTGACTTATATAATACTCCAGGAGTAATGTTATGCCATATTTATGAATGATATGTAATATGTTGTTCTAGACATCTTTAGAAAATAAAGAGTTTATTCTCTAGCACACAAAACTTCACAGTCCTACCATGGACAAAAGATTATTCAAAGCTCAGTCTTTTCTGACATACATGGCAATATCTAAAATTTAAGATTGTTATTATTTGTGTCAGGTCCATGTGCAACTGCGTTTGCTTGTATGTAATTCTTCAGACACAGACCTTTTAGTTCTCTCTGCTTAGTATCTGTGGACTTTGCATTGATGTCATCTAAAATAAACTGGTGGGACAGGAAAAATATGAAAGAGAAATATGGAAGAGATACAGGTCTGCGAAGTAGTGTGGGAGTGGGAATGGAGAGCAAAGAGTGTTCACTGGACCACAGCAGTTCTGAAATCCAGCAGGTCATACTTTGCCCATTTCCTGAAGAGACCTAAACCTGGTGTGGTTCTTTATGACCTTGAGATCTGGACTCCAGACTCTTGGCCTGGACTTGTGAATCATTATTTTTATAAGTAGTAGAAAATATTTGTAAACAAGTTGTTTGGGTTTCCAAAGGTCTCTTTTCATTTTGTATGGTAATATTCCTTTTGGTCCAAGATGGCATAATTAACTGGAACATTTTAAGATCATTATGAAAATGATTGGAATTGAACTCCATTAGACAAAAAGAAAGTTGAAAATCTCATGTGTTCCCTGGAAACCTGGGTATTTGAAGCCACCTTTTTTGAAGGAGTGTAAAGGACTTAATCTTTCAGAATTTTAGAAGGACTTTTGTCTGTTCCGAAAGCTACAATATCATATCTACAAATATTTTATTAAATGTATCTCTAAATATTTTAATTTCTATAAGTATTAATGTCATTTTCATATTAAATTAAAATTTTAATTATTCAGTCCAGCATATAGAGATACACCTTATTTTTGTCTAATCATCTTAATTCCTGTCACCTTGCTCAATTATTAATTTAGCAGCTGTTTTTAGACTTTTTAATGACATGATTATATCTTCTGCAACTGGAAGTGGTATGTGTAGTTACACTCGTTTTGCAAGTTTTCTTAGATGTTTTTCAATATTTCATCATTAAGTATGATGTTAGCTATCATATTTTGTAGAAAACCTTTATATGGTTGAATAAATTTCCTGAGTTTGGTTGCCCGATGTACATTTTTATTTCTGGTAATAACCCAACTTGATCATAACATGATATCCTTTATTTAGTGTTTACTTTGAGTTATCAAAATATTCCTTATTGATGACTAAAATTGGTCTACAGTTATGCCTTTAGTTTTGGTAGCAGAGTGATGCCAAGTCTCATGAAATGATTTGTCATGCATGTTCTTTCATGTTTTCTGAAAGAATTTGCTTATACTGGTGTTATGTCTTATTTATGATACATCTTCATCTATTCATGTTTAGCCTGGTAGTCACTGAGGGGTAGATTTCTAGTTTACATTGAATTTGGTAAATATGTCAATATTTCTAAAAATATATTGTTGCTAACACTCCCCTTATGACTTGGGTTTTATATGTATTTAACTGTTTCATATAGAATCATTTGGTAGCACTTAATTTTTAATCCTTTAGTCTAGGTGACTCAGTTGGATATGTCCCATGTATCATTGTCAGCTCAAACACCCTTATTCCTATACCACTGTCTTGTGCTGTTAATTTCATCAGGTACGTTTCCATTTGAGATTTTGTTTTTCATTTGTCTTATTGTCATAATATTCTATTTACCTTTTCACTGTACTTTTTTTTTACTATATATATATATGTTTCTCTATGTGTAGATAGCAGTTCTTGTGGAATTGTTTGCCAGTTCCATCACCTCCATCTTCTCTTCTTCTGTTGATATCAGCTGATTTTTCTATTGCCTGTAGGTCACATGATTCTGGTTTCTTTCATGCCTCGTGACTTTGATCAGATGGTGTAGAGTGTGAATATAGTTTAGTTGAATACTTGGGTTTTGATGTCTTCTTTTATAAAACATTTATTTATGGTGGTTTTTTATTGAAATGACATTGCATTTTAACATTATGTAAGTTTTAGGTGTGCAGCATTTCAAGTCAACATCTGCATATACTAGATTAGCATCAGGCAATTGACATGTCTTCTAAAGAATATGGGATTTGTTTTGGTAAGGAGTTAACTTATTTCACAATTCAATAATTTTGAACATTTTTTTTTGTTTAAAGCTTTGTTAACACAAGTTTAAGACTCCAGTCTGTATCTAGGATGCACTTCTGGAAAAGGAAAACTAAGTTCATCATACCATTCCATTTGACTCATTTTACTTGGATGCATAACCTTATTGGGTATATAACCTGTGTCTGAAAATTTCCAATTCATATATTTACTGTTTTCCATTTTATCAGCTATTTATTATGAAAGGACAGGAGCATGACTAGTGGTATAAATTATACTTCATTAACTTCTAGTCAAATTTTTGTTATTATCTTCCTAGATAATTAAAAAATACTGTTATTGATTTTCTAACATCATGAGTTACAATTAGGTTTGTTTTAAATTTTTTGTTTTTCTAATATATGTGCTTCTAGGAATACAATTTTCTTTTACTAACCTTTTAACCTTAATCTCAAAATTTTATTGTTATATTTTATTATAATATAAATTAAAGAAATTTTCTAGTTTATCTTTCACTTCTTAGACTCATTTTATTTGTCACTTAATTTTCACATATTTGGGCATTTTCTAGTTAACTTTATTGATTCTACTTTAATTTCCAAGAAGTCAGAAGAAATAGAGGAGTGATTTCAATCTTTCAATTTTTTCCATTTGGTTTGAAGACTAAGATATGGTCTCTTTGTGCGAATACCCCACATGCACCTAGAAAGAATGTTTGCCCTGCAGAGTCTGACATGAACTCCAAATGCCTCAATTACGCTAAGTTTTTTAAAATGATTGAAGATCTTACATACTCTGGGTTTTTTTTTGTCAGTTTATCATCTCAGTAATGAAAACAAGTCTGTAAGCTTCAAACATGATTGTTATTTGTCTATAAATAACATTTCATTATGTCAATTATTGCTTCAAACATTTTAAAAGCACATTACTGACTCTATACAATTTAGGACTATCTGAGTGGATTAATTTTTTCCTTTAAAATAACTCAATAGTATCTTTTAGATCTCTATAAAACTACCGTATTTCGATGTGTATGCTTCATGCTTTTTTGCCCAAGTTTGTGAGGGAAAAATAAGGATGTGTATGATACAAGGGTAGTATTAATCCTGTGTGTATGTGTATATATATGCATGTATATATATGTATATATACATGCATACATAAATGTTTTTAATTCTTTTATTTATGCTTAAGTGTAATTCTAGAAATCATGAGTGTATCTGCATGCAAACCATCCTGGAATACGAGAATTGGTTTTGTTGAATTCACAACATACTTGCAACAAAAGCTATTTTGGACAACATTTCAAGGAAATGAAGGAAGAGTGACTTATTGCTGTCCTCGGAGTTTCTCTGACTTGATGAGGCGGTGTGACGCCGACTTTATTACCATGTGGTGCACAGCAGATATTTCTCTTCACACGCTTTAGGCGGGAGTTAGCAATCTGGCTGATATTTTTATAATCATACAGACATTGCAAACTTTCAGCTCACAGTTATTAAATATACTGAAGAGCAGGGCCACAGAAACACGCTGGACCGGCGCCACCGACAGTGTCCTCAGATTGAGGAAGAGGGAGAAAAGCTTCTTGTAGCTTGTGTCTGCTATTGTGTGTTACAATTATTTGTTAAATAAAATTTCTTTTACCATAATGTTAAAAGAAATGCTAAAATTCCTTTACCATACAAAACTCAAGTACCTAAGTATAAACAAATAAAATTTCAATTAAAAAATTAAAGCAAAAGATTTTTTTCCTGAAAGCGTGCGCCAAAATTGTACCCAGCAAAATACAGTCTACTGAATGAAAAGGGTCAGGGCCAGATGCTCCACATCATGTGTTTCCATGTAAACGACTTTATTGCAGTGATGCAGTTTAGAAATGGAAGATGCGTTAGTGGTGCAGAGACAGCACCACGAGGGATGGAGGCGAGCATAGCTCTCCAGGTCCGCCAGGAGACACCCAGGGTGGGGATTCGCTGTAGTCGAGCTTGTTCCCTGCTACCCTTGGGGAAACTGGGGAAGGATATTTGAGATCTCTGTCTTTCTTAGTGCATGAGAAACACCAATGATCTCAAAACAAAAAACTTAATTTAGAAATGCTTCCTAAAAATTTAACTAACAGTGACCTCTACTTTGATATATATACACATATACATATACATATTATACACATATATTACACTTGTCATTTCCTTTCATAAAAATAACTTTTCACTGGAAATGTATATATATATATATATATATATAATATTCATGCTTAATGATAGTAATTCAGAATTTCTCCCTTTTTGAGACTGTATATTCTTAATGACAGGAATTACACCATTAATAGGGATAATCAGGTATTCTCTTCTATCCCCTTAAGTCCACTGCCAGCTTAGAATTTAGCCTGGCTTAAATCAAATGCAATGCATGTGATCAGTAGAGATTGACAGGGAGTCATAGAGAACACACGATTCATTGATGTTTAACTACTATTTCAGGTTAATTGCTTGCGATCTTGAAATGAACTCTGGCCTTTGTCATATAAAATAGATTTTTATGTTTATTTCCTACAGTCACTCTAACGTGAAAATCAAATTGGGTACTATTTATGCACCAGGAAAGATAGGCAAATGATTCCTTTGATATCCTTCTGTCTTGAGATTTTGTACACTTTACAGTAGTGGTGCGTTACTGTTAAAGTTTCAGCATCCCTTGCAGTTAAGCATTGTCATGTAATTAAGTCTACTGGGTGCAATGAAGGAATAAACATCGATTATCACTTCAAGTTCTGCCCTGGCTTCTCTCCCCCTTGTCTGACACTATGCAGAGGAAGACACAAAGGCTCTATCCTAGGCAGGTCCCAGAAATGGAAAGACATCAAGCTCTTGAGTAACCAGAGGCTTCTCGCTGATGACCGACAGCATGAATCCCTGAATGGCTGGACATTTTATTGGTCTACGTCGCTCATAAATATTTTTTGTTTGTTGATTTTTTTTTAAGTCAGTAATTTTCCAAGATGACTACTGCATTGTAATTTTACTTAACTTTACCAGTAGCTGACTTTTTCTCCCAAAGTGGTAGTCACCTTTATTACCAAAAATGTGTGTCGTTTCCAGCCACAGATCCTCGTGAACAGGCATTCAGTTCTAGCATTTCTCTTGGGCACGCACCAGGGACATATCATTGATCCTTTCAAACTTGCATTACTTAAATAATGACTTTAGTCACCTTTTCCTGTATTGATTTGCCATCACTATACATTCTTTTCTGAATTTCGTGTTTGTAAATATGAACTACTCTATTCATTTCCTGTAGTGTGGTCATGTTTGCCTTGGCAATTGGGTTGATGACAGACCTCACCGACCATGGTTGTCTTTATAAGACGGACCGTGTAAGCTGGGTGTGTAGTAAGATATTCTGTCTGGGGCAGTGTGCTTGCACAGTGATGACATCACCTGTGAACCCAGTTCAGACATCTATTGATCATTAAGCAACATACGAAAGCATCGTTGAGGTGCTTTTTTATTTTTAATATATTTACATTTCAAGTATGAGAATTACATCTTATCTTCTTAGTAATGTTTTGATTAGATAACACAATGTATTTTAGATTTTAAATTACAAGTTCCTCCTATTGATGATGCCTTTATGAATATTTCTTTTCTAATTCCACTATTTGCATCCTACCTGGAAAGTCTTTGCCTAACCATCGATCATAAAGAGTTTCAGCCTTTAGAAATTGTTGTGGACTGAATGCTTAATTTCACATATGTGATCTCTTTGACTGGGTTATTGGGTATGGTGGGAAGGCGCTGGTTTCTGCATGTGGAATCCAAGTTCCCAGCACCACTGTGCAAAATGTAATTTCCTGCAGGTTGACTTGGCACTTGGGTTTGTTTATATGTGAGAAATTTCTGCATTTCCTCTTCTATTCCACAAAATATGTATTGCCTATCCTTCTGCTCATATTGCTCTGTTCTGATTACTGTACTTGAAATTAGGTGGTCTAAGTTCTCAGTTTTATCTTCCTTTAAGAATGATTTTATTCAATGTCCTTAATATTTTCTTATGCATCTAGTGTGCAATTAAGATGACATTTTCTAATCTAAATATGCATTCTATGACTGTTACTGGAATTTTATTGAATCTATAAGATGTTTTTGTTAAGAAATTACTTTAAGTGTGCCAAATATTCTGAGTAATGAAAATGAGTTTTCTCTCCATTAATTTAGATTTTTTAAATTTATTCTTTTAAAGGAAAGGTATAGGTAAGAACGAAGGTGAATTGGCAGGCAGGTGGGAAGAGAAAGGAGGAAGAAACATTTGTTTATTGTGGGTATTGTTCACTTTGGTTTTCCCCTGTCCCCAGGTCTTGAACCCAGGTCTTTCTGATATGCGTGGACGTGTCCGCTGGCTTATCTGCTGAGTGATTGTTTTGTAAGTTCAATGTACTGGTCTTTGATGCTGGTTTAAACGCATTGTAAAAGTTATTTTCTATAAATTTGCTTTTATTTCTTGTGCTAGTTGTAGAAATACAATGTTTTTTGTATTGAAATTGTATTTGAAACCTCAGGCAACAGCTCATATTTATCCTTAGTAGTTCTTCTGGTGATTGTTTACTATTTTATAAAGATAGGATCATATCTCCTGTAAATACAGATTCTCTCTCCTCCTGTGTTCTTTCTTTATCTTTCTGTACTGAAATAGAACTTTGAGTAAAACAGAAGCACTGACACAGAGCATACATGGGTTTTGCTTAATCTGAAGGAAATGTGCTTAGTTTTGCCCCAGTTCAGAGTAGTTATCGTGGCAGTTAACTGTTAACTGGAGACCCTGCAAGTTCTTTTTCCAGTTTGAAGATTCTTTTGTCATAGCTTCCTAAGAGGATTTAATTTTATTTCAATTTATTTTTAATATCTTCATTTTTTCCCCAAATTTCTAATGTAGGATGAGGTATGATATTTGAAACATAACATTAAAAAATTAAAAAATAAAGTACATATATAACTTTATATAGAGAGACAGACAGAGACAGATAGAGAGAGACAGAGAGAGAGACAGAAAGAGAGAGACAGAGAGACAGAGGGACAGAGACAGAGAGAGAGACAGAGAGAGGGCGACAGAGGGAGACACAGAGACAGAGAGACAGAGGAAGGGGGAAGGTGCAGACAGGAACAAGGCACAGCAACCGGGCAGTAGACAGGCAAGAAGAGGGAGGAGGAAGGAAGGTTTAGTTAGTTTTCGCTGGGTCCTCTGGCCCTGGGTGGTGAACCCAGGTCCTTGGGCTTTGCGAGGGTGATATGGGAGCTGCCCACTTACGCCTGAGCTGCCAGTGTTCCCTGGCGAACAATATTTAAGATAATGTTTTATCCCCTGAAGAGAATATTCTAACGAAATTTTCAGAATAAGGGCTGTTTCAGAGTAAAGTGGTCTCTGACTTCACAAGCTTTCCGAGTGTGTTAAAAGCCATGCAGTTGATTACAGAGCACACTCCCTCGGGATGCAGAATGGGACACAGTGTCTGGAGAGGCTTCACATTTTAGCCACAGAATGTAAGAGAACTTAATAATGAAGGGTGTGAATGTGCTTGTTTTGTTTTTGCCAGTTTTTATTTCAGTTAATTGCTTAGTCCTGCAGGACAGATCATGGAAATTCACTGGTTTCGATGTTTATACTTTATGTGCTGTTGAGTATAATTTAGTTCAAATACTTTCATGCCTTTTATGGACTTTCTATCAAAATGTTTAAAACATTTGAAAGACGAACATGAACAAATGGCTAGTTTTAACATTTCATTATGAATGAATCATTGCTAATATTAACATTTATTTTTGTATGCCTGCATTTTTTTAATAATATGTTGGATCAGTAGAATCAGCAAAACGTGGTCAAGCTGGAGAGGCGTGCGAAATGTTAATGATGGGATTCTCTCTAGATCGGAATTCAGGTTTGAAGCATTATCTTAACATCGATGGCGATCAGCATAGATCCCTTCACCATGGCACTTGGTTCTTCCCTGCAGGAAACAGAATGAAAAGACGGCTTTTCTGAAATAAATTGCATGTACTTTTATAACTGAAATTGTTTTCAATCCCTTTGCCGAACTCAAAGAGGAGTTTGACTTTTAGCCCATGAGGCGGGACAATGAGCATTCATTTGAGCTCCATAGATGTAATTTAGGATCTGGTTAAATAATATGCCTAATTTAAATTTGCAGAGCTAGTATTACAATGATTTTCAAAAATATCACTTTTGCTTCTCTTCAGTGTTATTTTCTTACATCTGAAGTCCACTGTTGGCTTCTGTGAAACCTTCCAAATTGCCATGAAAAATATTTGCTTGGTTTTCGACAAGCAGACAGAGGCATGAAGTCATGATATATAAAACAGCCCCTTTGGACCGATGTCTGATTGCATTGGCCACGTTTCACCCATGGATCCCTGAATTGGTGACCACTTGTACTTGAAGCTTAGTGAAGGCAAGAAACATGTTTTATTTATCTTTGTATTTCTAGCACCTAGCACAGTGATTCACATATAATTCACATAAAGTAAATATGTGATGGACTCTAGAGAAATGAACTAACTTACACAAGTTGACTGTTATGACCAGCAGCAGGGTTCTCAGAGAGAACAGAACACTATTTTTCTAAGTATTTCACTTAAATAAACCAGCTTTCTAAATGAAAGGAAAACCCCTTTCATCATGCTTTCCAGATACAATTTTAAGATAAAGCAATGTATTATTGTAAGAGATTTTAATGTGATGTGGTGTACCATTGAAGTACGACTTCAAATTATTGCAATAATTTATATGAACTTCTACACTTGAATATGTTTTAATCTGCTGAAATGAATAGGAAATGCTGTGTGTATGTATTTTACCAGGTTGTTTATTTGAAGCCATAGATGTATATACCTCTCCAGAAATGACATGCTGTTTTGGAGTTAATTAAATTTTGAGTATTTAATGAAGTCTGTAAACATTTAGAGAATTTGCAGTGGTTAATGTGATCAATGTTGCAATGTTTTGTTTTGTTTTTTAACGGATGTAAATTTAATGCTTAAGCCAGTTTCTTATCTCAGTTGTTCATGAGTAAAGAAATTTTTCAATCAAAACAAATATGATTCTGGATTTGTAGTAACACCTATCTTGTAGTCAGCACATTTTGCTTCCAATGTTATATTTTCTATTTTGATGGTAGAGGTCATATAAAATATGTCATAATATTTTAGAACCTAGGAGCCACAAAACGGAAATGCATGGGTTTCGCAGAAATGAAAATCCACAGAAAGTATTTACAGATGGAAAGTATTTTATTATTTGTTGTCTCAAAGACTTAAAGAGCATCTTAGGGAAAATAAACTTCATTGTCTGGAAGTTAGACGGCCCAAGGTGGACTGGACATATTTTTGCTTTAGGAAGTGAAGCTCTTTCCTCACTTAGCAACCATAAATGGAGATGAGATCACTTCGGATGTGAAATAGCCTGGTGGGACTACACAAAAGTGTGCTAGGACACTAGATGACAGACAGGAGCCTTTGCTCATCTTTCCTGTGAACCTGGGGTGTGGTCCTCTGAGACAGCGCGCTGGACAGTCCGACCAGGAGACAGTTTCGAGGAGGAAAGCCACTTATTGAGAACTGATAGAACACAGTGAAGGCACAGCCTCTTTTGAGTTATACACTGGATTATTTTTTGACTGGTTTTGCTTCCAGGTGCAAACAAGAGAAATCTTGCTAATGTAACCAGGTAGGCAGGCGGGTTGTTTTGGATGTTTTATGTGGTGATTGTCACAATGTGCAGCTCAGAGCTTACCTGTGTTCCGTGTTTGATCAACCAGTGTCCCCAACTCCTATTTCATGAGAATCTTTGCATTAAATCTTTCAAATAAAATCTGCTTGTTCTTCTTTTCTCTTTCTTCCCACCTGTCCCTCTTTACAAAAAGAGAAAAAAAGACCTAAATCGGATTATATTTATTCATAACAGAAAAATATGCCCATAATACATTAATGACATTTATGTTATCTTTTCCCACAATGGTGCCCCTGTGAATCTGACTTCTCATTTTCAAGGAATTATGAAAATAAAGTTTAGTATATCTATTTTATTATTCAGTGTGTTCCACTAAAAAAAGTTATCTTTTGTCCTTAATCATGGTCCCCTTTACTAGCTAGAGGGAGGCTTTTCTATGCTCATCTCTGCTGTGACACAACATGAACTGTGTTGATAGAGTAAGTTGATCATCATTGACTTAGTTGAGTGAAAACATGTTATTAGCGCATCATCTTAGCTCTTTCTCAGTATTCCAGGTCACACGTTATTTCGCTTGTCTTTTTGAAGTAATTTGCACAGTATCTTCCTCTCTCAGTATCCCTTCCATCTACACATTCTATTGCCACTGCTCCCCCGTTTTCTACTTGAGTCACAGTATCTTTTTATGCAAGACCCTCAAGAATTACTCCCTCACTTTTCTTTTTACCATTCACACATTTAATGCTTGTTTCTTTTCATTTTGTTTTCTTTTTTTCGTCTGATGGGAATCTGGCATGGAAAGGAGAAATCGGGTAGTGGTAGGAGACGACTTGCACCAAGATATTGCAAATAGACATCTCAAGTACCACCTGTGGGATGGTGTGGGGGCAGCTAACTATGCCTCATCAGATCAACCCTGTTACTTAATTCAATGTAGTGAATCAGAGTCGCTAAATTAAGTACCCTGCAATTTGCTCTTCTAGGCAATCCCCTGCTGACTCACCCTGTTTGTGGCTGTGCTTAGAGTTTCCGACACATTAATGGCGGGCATGCCTTTGCCACCTGGCCACTCTTTGAAACCCTTTATTTCCATTGACTTGTTCAAAACAACTTTGTGCCTACATCTCTTCTGCATCAAAAAGTAAGGAAGGAAATCTTTGAATAGTTTAAGGCTGTTAAAAAAGATCTTATTTTAGAACATGCTCAAATTATCTTAAAAAACAAAGAAAAGATTTTAGAACATGTTCAAATATATCTTAAAAAACATCCTTTTGAATCAAATGTGGAGGCACAGACCACTTTTAATAAAAAAGGACTAGACTTGTGCTAGTGGAATAAATTTATCAAAGCTAAATTTGGTAACACAGACAAGAATGGGGCATTTACTTGTCATTAGTATTTGCACTTTTAATATTTATTTTGTGGTAAAATAATAAATAATACAGAAGGACAAAATACATAGCTCATAATTAGTTATTTCAGCATATATCCAGAAACTGTCAGTGCTTACTGCTTCTTAGGTCAAGTTCAAGCAATGTTATAAGCAGATGTGTATAAAATAAATATTCAATACAAACATGGTATTTATATTCTGAATATTATCATAAGGCCTGCCTTGTCTCTGGGCAATATATTTTAAATAGGTTCACCAAATAATGCGTTTCACCCTAACTTGAAAAAATAATTTCTATGTTGAGAGATATCTAGGTAATTTCCAGTACTTTCCCTATTAAAGGAAAACATGATCAAAATGAACATATTGCATATCACGAGATGTTTTGCATATGCATGGCGACCCAGTCTCACGGAATATTTCTTTAAGTTCTATAAAATCTGTATTTGATAACTGAGAAGCTTAGGTATTATTTTAGATATATTATTAGTAGAAAAATATTCAAGCCTGCCTTATGCATTAAAATACAAACACCAAAATTTTATTCTAGAAAAAGCTGTCTGCCTAGTGCTGCTGTTTCTCAGTTCTTCTTTTTCATGAAAAAAAAAAATGTCACAGCATTTTTTACATTCTGTCAGATTGCTCAACCACATTAAGGTTGTGTGTGGATTAAATGTGTTGACGTGGACACACACACAGTATTCAGACTTCCTTTTCACCCTGAAACGCGTCCTTTCACTCAAACCTTTGCTTTCATTGTTGCTCTGTGATGCTATGAACAGAGTAACCTACTTCACTTTCTTGATCAATTGGTTAAAAAAAGCTATTATTGTTCTTTTAATAAAGTGCTAGCCTGACCTGATTTACTGTTATTCTCCTGCACTTTCATATATTCTTATATAAACTGTTTTCTTCACAAAAAGACAAATTCCTTTCATTTATGCTGAGCCATTTTTAACTTTGACTATAACAGCTATCTGTTCCAAAGTGATTTAATAATGGTGATAACAGGCATATTTGTCTTTTGATTTTACAGAATATCTTTTAATAGTATATCAGGGATAATGGTGACAGTGATTTCATTTTTTAATAAATGATCACCTTGCCTGTTACCTTAATTACATTTCAGAATTTCATCAGGAAGAGATGCTGAACATTTATTTTAAAGCATATGTTTGGAAATTATGTTTTTCCTCTGACTTCAATAAGCAAGTTCTTTGCTTATTTTTAGATTGGGTTGTTTAATTATGGTTGACTTTTAGGAGTTAATCTATGTATTCTTGATGCTAATCCCTTATCAGCGATGTGACTTTCATATTTTTACCATGCTGTGTGTTGTTTTTTGAATCTATTGATGATGTCATCTGATGCAAATCAAAATAAATTTTCACAACGTTCCATCTTTATTTTTTTTCTTGTCTGTGCCAGCTGCCAAACATTTATCAAGAAATAAATCAATCCTACAGAAATATCCTTTTAGAATATAATAACTAAACCAGAATGACTTTAAAACTAAAACTTGACAATGGATGCAAATTTCATAAGCACAGCTACAAAAAATTAACAAGGTATTTGGAAATCAAATCTGGAATATGTATGCTATATACATTTGATGTGAAAATGAGATGAAATATTTGGCTTTCAAATGTTGAATTTACCCTGTTAACAGAAATGAGATGGACATCACAGGCAACTCAAAAAATTCAGAAAATTCAGTTTCTTAAAAGGCAGTGCGCACTAACAAATACACTCTGGAAGCCTAGGAACCGAAGAGAGCAACCCCAGTCTGATCACGCAATGCAAACACCACCCTGGGAGCAGAGGTCACCTCAAGCGTCAGCTGTCCCTCTGAGATCCCGACAATGGAATTCATCCTGCTGCCTGAGACCTTAGTGTCTAAGAGAATTTAAAAAACAACATAAAAATGTCAGAATCTGGAAAGAAGATACAATTATTTGACTCTGACATGACTTTGAACGTGGAGAATCTAAGACCCTACACACAACTGTCCGGTAGAGAGTATTATGTCCACATTTTGCATGACATGCACACAGTCCTGTCACTCTAAGGAGCTTCCTTGAAGTCAGATTACCAGAATCACAGTGAAGAAAGCAAACGCAGACTTTCTGGCTCTAGAGCCTATATGTCCACCTACTTGCCACTTTTCTTTGTCTTTTCTGAGACTTGCTCTTCTTGGATGCATGTGTAACCATAAGAAGATGGAGTGGTGGTTGATTTTGTCTGCCTTAAAATTTAGCCTGACAGATAAAAAACGCTGATTTCCCCGAGGAAATGCTAAGGTTTCAGCTAGCCTAACATGGTGCAGAGAAGACTGGACCATGCAGGTCGAATGCAGTCTCTCCCACCCTTCCGGGCAACTGGTTAAGAAAGCATGGATCGAGCAAGGCAGCGTCTTTCCTTGTGGGCTGCTTTACGGAATGTGCTTAATCTGTCTCTTTCAGTTATAAAGATCATTAGGTGACAACAAGCACGAGTCACTAGTAAACTTTTATTTGTAGCTGGTCTTGTGAGTCGTGATCATCTGCTCACATTGATTTGGGGTCTTTGTGGGGTCTTCACACAGAGCTGGAAAACACTGCATTCCTGCTGCAGGAGTTGCTGGTGTGATAGGATCAGAGGATGAAGCAGAGCTTCTTCGGAGTAACGTGCACACCAAAGAACTCACGGTGAGCTTACTGTCGTGAAGACCAGGGGACCTGATTTCATTCGTGCACTTTTCCACAGACCAGACATGTACCAAATAAAAGAACTGCCTCATCGGGCATTCTGCTGTTTATTGTCATCAACAGCTAAGCTCACTTTTAACACCTGACATTAGATTTGCTTTAATTATGATATTTTTTCTTTTTTCACTGCATAGTCTTTACTCAATCGTTCCATGTTTCTAACTTCCTTTGATCTCTTTTTATGAGCTTGCAGGGATCCTGAGTGCTGACAGACTTTTGCATCTCACTGTGATTTGCTATCATAATTAGGTATTGTTTATTATTTCTGCAGCAAGCTTTGTTGCACTAGGTCTAGAGAGTATTCGTTGGGTTTTGATGCAGAAATTTTAACTTAATTCTTCAAAAGCTAGCTACTGAATTATTGACATAAAGCATTTATTTCTAATGGGAATGTGCTTTTGATTTTTATACTTTTCAAAGTTTTTCTACGCATGATGAATGTTTAAAATACTGCTTTAACTGACATCCACATTTTTAACTCCATGTTGTCTGACTGGGCAAGTGTATATGAAATTTCCTACCATAGGGAATGGTGCTTTGGTGTTTTTACCAGTCCCCTACTCTGTGTTTCTGTACTCAGAATCCTACAGAGGCACATCAGCACAAGTGTGACTTCTAAGATGTAGATCTCCTGTTTCTAACTATAGCCTGGAAGACGGGCTAGAGACAGACTGTGTGTGAGCCTTTTCCTTGCTTCTGATGGAACCACTGTTGAGGACGCATCTCGCATTTCTGCAATGGTCTGTAGATCATCACATCTTCTTAATCACAATGAGGCGATATTTTTTCTTCAGCTGCTTCAGCTTTCTAAGAAACCCTATACGATATTTACTGCCCTTTAATTAGCCTTTCCTTTAAATAAGCTATTGCTTTACCTCTTTACCTGGACCAGACTGTCACAAAGTCACCATCTCAGTGTGTACAGTCATCCTTAATTCTGAAGAGAAACTGTGAGATTATTTTTGGAGAAACGTGAATGTCAGTAAATCAGAAACACCTGATCTACACACAGGAGCACAGCACATTTATTCTTAGTAGTTACAAAGAACATACCCGCCTTGTGCTATGGATGAGTGACCATGTGCCAGTTCATCAACTCTGGAGCAGACATTTATGGAGCAGAAAACACATCATTTCTTCCACCTTATTCAAATGCTCTCAAGTTACAGATTAAAACATAGTTCTGATGCCAATGTATTGCATATATCAGAAACATTATCTACAAAGGTTTTTTCATTAAGATTATTTATTGCACGTTCAAGCTCACAGCAAGTTTAAGGGTGAACCAACGTCCCATCTGCCCTCCTCACCTTCACATCATCTTTCCTCTTTCAGCTCTTCCCCCACAAGAGCACCTTCCTTGCAGGTGATGATTCCACACTGGGGCACCAACCCCCCAATTCCTGGGTTTGCATTCCCCTTCACAGTTGGGGGCACACATCTTATGGGTTGGGATAGATGTCTAATGACATGGATCCATCATTACATTCTCTCTTAAAAATTAGACAAACACTCAGCTGTTAAAGCAAAAACTTTTTACAGCAAAAAGTTAGAATAAACCCTTGGGTCTCTTCCATGATTACAGTCATTTTAACCAGATTCTATGTTTATATGTTTCTAGTGATATTAAATAAAGTTAGTTAATAACTTATCTTCCATTTCATTATTAAGCAAGGAGAAGGAAAATACTAACCAGTTTTTTCTGAAATTCATTGGAAAGAAAAGCAAGGAAGGAAGGAAGGGATGGAGGGAGGGAGAGAGGGAGGGGAGGCAGGGAGGGTCCTCTGGTAAATTCTTACTCTGTAAGATCTCTGCTGTATAATATTTCTCTAGTGTGCATGTGTTTTATTGAGCAGGCATATTATTCCAGCACTCAGTGCCGTTGGTCTGTTTTCCTTACATCTGACTGACAGCTGTAGAGTTTGACCTTGGCTCCTTCTAATCAGTTACACAAAGTAAATGAACATCACAAAAGGTTTCAGCAGATTCATGAGTTTCAACATCAGTTAGCTCCTTAGGACCTCTCAAAATCCTTTTAAGGAAGGTCGCAGTTTCATTTTTTATTGTACAAATATGGCCTTTTATTTCTTACGATTGGGTCAGTCAGGTTTAGGGATATTTCACCTGAAATTCCAAGGTCTCTACTCTGGATCTCTCGCTCTCCTTTTAAGAGGATGTAAGCAGCCAGGAATGCAGGCAGAAAGAGGAGAGAGAAGCATTGACTGCGCTAGCTGTTGGTTTTCTCCGCCCCCTCCCCACCCCACCTTGAGCTTTATCTGTCTTGCACCACCCAGAGCCCAGACTTAGCACCTGTGCCACCAGAGGGCACCTAACCTGGATCCCTTATAGATTCAGCATGTGGGATCGGATGCTACGAGCATGCGTTTTATTACACTGTTTTATTTTATTAAGCAATCTGACCTACACTCCATCTAATCCAAAAATCACATCTTTGTTTCATCTCTCCAGTCACAGAGATCCCTGGATAACCTGAGGCTCAGATTTCTGCCCCAACTCTTCTGGTTTTTCTTTCTTTAATTTCCTTTTCTCATTTACAGGCCCCTGCTCAGTGCATCATTTCCCTTCGCAACACTTCATCATCCATCTCCAAGTCATCGATTATAATGCTACAACAACAGAGAGAGCATTTTAAATTCAAAATGCTCAGAAAATGTTGGGAGAGTTTCAATCCTCAACAATTTTACTCCCTAGTTAAAGAGACTGACATTTTGAGATGAGAGCTCTCCAGACTATTAAAATGCTAATGTGAAATACGACATGGTATGATGAGCTTGCATGCGGTATAGAGGGAACCCGAGGAAACGATGGACTGTATCAAACATAAATAGACTTTTAGTCAATATCAGCAAACCAGTTGCTGCAGAGGAGAGGGGTAAGGAGGCAGGTAAAGTGGGTGGAGGGGATCCTTTGTCTAGCGAAGGAAAAACTGAAATGGTGTTGAGCTTAATGGATCACACACAGATGTGGGTTAGGTGTTATGCACACCTTAAACTTCCACAAGAGTCGGATGAATCATCCTTTCAACAAAATTAATTTACATTAAAAATAAAGTGCTAGTAACAGCAAATGCATAACCCCCACATTGGTTCAGAGTATGTTGCTACCAACACTTCCAGCTAAAGAGATCGGGAAGCTAGCTGTGTGCCCTGCTCCTTCCTGCCCACCGCTGCCCTGGGATCTGCAGACACACAGCAATCTCACCTCCCACTGCCTGCCCGTGGGGAGAGGCTGGAAGGGCACCAGGCCAGCTCGCTCTGCAGTCCTGGAGCTTTTCAAGCCTTTCTCTCCTGCCTAGAAGGGAAACAGCTGCTAGAGAGGAGCTGAAAGGTGTTTTTAGAAATGATCTCAATGTCTGTCCTTATTGTTTCCTGAAGATACATGAAGAGCGGGTCACTTGCTCAAAATGCGACACAGAAGACATGTAGGAATCGCTGAAGCGTCCTCAGGGGCTTAGCCTCAGGTGGGCGTCCACGAGCGTGTTAGTCTCACGACTCCAGCAGTTTTATGAAAGTGCAAGAGCATAAACAAAATATAGATTCGCAGAATGTTGAAGAAGGTGAAACGCAGTCTGTTATACTTGTAGCTCAGATTCAGTTTCCTTCTTCAGAGTCGTGTCCCATCTTCAATTCCAAACCCTCGTGGGACAGCACGTCAGTGCAGAAGACCATTTTTATTACGTTTCACAGATGTGGCCTCTTTTACAGGCTGAAAACGTTGGCAGTGCTGCGTCGGGCGAGTCAGCGGTTGCCTTTTCCCCGCAGAATCCGCTGGTTTTGTGTCTGTGTCACATTGTAGTCGCTTTCATGATATTTCACACCGTTTTGTAATCAGTGTTCTTTATGGCAATAAGGGATGCGTGGTTTTCAGTGTTGCTGCTACAATCGCTTTGGTGCTAGGAGCTTCACCATAATAATACAGCATCTAGAAACGCGTTTGCGGCGTGACTGCTCCGTCCACTCCGGCCCGCTGTCTCCCCTCCTTGGGCCTCCCACTTCCTAAGGTACAGCAATGTCAAAATTAAGTCAATAAACCTTGAAACGGCCTCTAAGTATCACATTTCTTCCTTTAAAACAAAACGAGACGTGATCACACTTAGCAAGGAAGGCATATTCAAAGCCAAGATAAGCCCAAAGCTGGGATTCCTCACCAAACCATTAGTCAAAATGTGAATCTAAACAAAAAATTACAAAGAAATTGGAAGAGCTACTCCAGTGAACACATGGATAAGAAAGCAAAGCAGCGTTATTGCTGATACAGAGAAGTTTCCAGCGGTCTGGATTAAACCAGCCACCGCACTCCCTGCGGTCAGAGCTGAATCCAAAGTGAGGTCCCAACTCTCCTCAAGTCTCTGGTGGCAGCGAGATGTGCGGAAGCGGGTGAAGAAAAGTCTGGAGCTAGAGCTGACTCATCAGAGATGAGGACCGACTCCACATGCCTACAACGTAAATGTGAAGGCGAAGCAGCATCTGCTGAGGGAGAAGCTGCAGCCAGGTCTCCAGAAGGTCCGACTGAGCTGGCTGATGACGCTGGGACACCAACCAGCAGACTCTCAAGGCAGCAAGCAGCAGGGTGTGGCGGCGGACGCCCTGTAGGGCTTTCCTATCTGCAGTGGTGGCGTCCAGGCCCGTTTTCAGAGCTTCACAGGACAGACTCCTTCTCCCGTGAGGGGCTAGTGTGACTGGTGACTTGTGGCTGCGGCCAGTCCCCACGGACTCTGAAAGTCCCGGGGCCCTCAGAGCCGGACCAGAGGGACTCTGCTGTGTCCTCTGAATAGAACAAAAAGGGACGACAGCACATGTTTGCAACGTGGGTTATTCACTCTTCATGTGCTCTTGTTTTTGCCTCTAATTGGTAAAATTAGAAAACCTTTAAAATCCGTTCTCTCATGCTGGCGATTGACCTTAAAGAATTTTGTGTTCTAAACCTAGTTTGGTTTGGTGAAGTAAGTTCAATTAGTTACAATATATTAGTCTTTTTCGTGTGTATCTGCACTTCGCATATATTTTAAAGACTTTCGTGTTGCTTTCTTAGAAGAGGTAAGTCTACACTCCTACCTTCTTTTGTGTTTTTGTTATATTTTCATCTCATACCTTCGTTAAATCACATAGATTACGTTCACACATAAGGCTGAATTGTCAACATAAAATTATTTGCATTATTAAGCTTACCCAATACCAGACCTTAGTGATTAAAATTATTTTTTACTAACCTCACCTTTTTCTGAAGGTGTCCAAATTATTTGGCATAACTCCACAAAAGCGTTCATTTTATTCTACACTTAGATGTGTGTTTTGATTTTGAAATAACAAATGTTGAGATGCATGAGCAAGAATTTCTCCTGAGAGAAGATCATTTTTAATTAAAATCAAATCCAATTTTTAATCAGTAGTTATATGACTATCCCTCATAAATGCAAAATATGTGCAGGAAATATTCAAAATATACACAGAACTCTTAAAAATCAACCATAAGAAAATAAACAAATAAAATTAGGTGAACAATATAAAAATGGATTTCATAAAAGATATGAGGGGTCCAAGTACATTTATATAAAGTTTTCCACCTTATCATTGGGGAATAAATACCCACATGAGATGCTCCTACCTTGTTGCGCTGGTAAGTGGGGAGGGGTCAGGGGTTATTACAAAATCAAATGATCATGAGTGTAAGTCGCTGTCCTTCATTGGTAAGACTGAAAATTAACACAGCTACTCTGGAAGACACTTTGGGGATTTTTATAATATTGGACTGACCCAAGAAATTCCTAGTTATTTGCCCAAGTGAGCATGTTCGCACAAATATCTGCGCTTGAATATTTCAGCAGTTGATTAATTCAACATGATCAGGGACACCATGAGCCCCTCAAGGGATGGGGAGAAAAACTGCAGATGCCCCAAGCAAGCAGGAGTTCTGCTCAGGTGTTTTTGAATGTCGTAATACACTGTCTCGCGTATAAACATATATGAAACTTACATACTGATAAATGAAAGAAGTCAAGCCCCCGACGCTGCCTATTACATGATCCCGTCCATCTGAGAGTATATGTGACAAAATGTGGCCATGAGAAACAGGTCAGTGTTTGCCAGAACGCTGGCGATGTACGGGAGAGGTCAAGAATTTATGTGCCTCGCAAGGAAGTCATCAGTGATAAACGGTTCTGTAAGACAGGGAGTCTGTGAACTCATACCGGGCGTTTGTCGGCCCCGTTACTGTGCCACAGGGAGGAGCTTCAGCTGGGACCGCAACGCAGCTCCAACAAGGAGAAGATGTCAGCGGGCACAGGATGCAGCTGGACCACGAGCGGTGACTCTGATTGTACTACAAACATGTGAGAGAACCTCACAGCAGAAATGGGGGGAAACACTGATAGATACAATTTTGTAAAATTTCTACCTTTGGCTCGGCATGCTAAAGATAACAAAAACAGTCTTTTAACATCATATTCTGGTTTGGAAACTTGTTTCTTACTGAGACGTAGGTTAGCCAATGTCCAAAGACTTTCCAGAATGTAGATGTGGGCATCTCTATGGGATGGTGTGTGTAAGCTCGCTTTCTCTGCTCAGAATGCCTACAGGCTGTGCCTGCTCAGGAGCTGCAAGCACACCCAGATTCCACATCTTGATTTCTAAAAACGATCTTTAGAAAAAGAAATCAGATGACCAGAGGAATCATTGATTCTAGGGCTGGTGCAAGGAAATGCAGGTGAGCTGAAGAATTTGGGGGTGCTAGAAAACAAGACTAAAGGATGGAGGCATTTCAGAGGACATAGACTCCAACTCTAGGGAGGCTTCTCATTATTAAAATGATAAGAATTTGAGTAACGAAACAAATATTGATTGTTTAGATTATGACACAGTAAATATATATCTAGTTCATAATGACATACATCAACGAAGAGATAAATCAAAGAGAAAGGGCAAATATTCCTTACAGATAAAACGCATCATGCATTTCCAGTGGAGAGGACTAGGATTTTTCTGACACCTTAACCAAATCATCAAAGTTAATGCTACTGGTAACTGGGCAACAGACAAGTCCCTTCTGATGTGAAACACTGGGATGCACTTAGAGCTTCTCTGGAAAATGATTCGAGAATTGGACTTCTGGATATGTAACTGAAAACAGTAATTAAAAACATAGCTGCCTCCCTTTGTTAATGGTCGTACTAATCACAATAAGCAAGAAATGAAAGCAACTGAGGGGCCCATCTATGATGGACAAATAAAGAAGATGTGGGATATATGCACACAGTGGAGTATTACTCATCTAGTTAAAATAAAACAAAACCCTGCCTTTTTCTACAACATGAATACCCTCTGAAAGGATTCCACTAAGGGGCATAAGTCAGAAAGATAGAGAGAGATACCATATGCCCATTCATATGTGGAATATAAACAAAAGCAGCTCAACTGAACTAAACCAAACCCTAAAAATAGTGAATTCCCAGAGGACAAAGAGGCGGGAGGGTGGAACGGGCACAGGGGTTGACTGCACGGTGCTGGACACTAAGAAGACCTTTGGAGGCAGTGAGGCCTGTCATGTGCACATGTTAAGGTGTTTACTCTGGAAACCTGAGGGGCCTGCTCTGTGTCGCACGGCTCCAATGCCAGGTTGAGTCGCTCAGGGAAATAATGGCAGCTGACTCGACTCCCAGTGGCCCTGCAGGACAGCGACCCGCTCACTAGTCTCTCCTTATCTGCTCCCTTATGCCTCCCAGTGCCCTGACCCTGGTGGGACTCTTCTTGGTTGGCACCCTCATGGTGATTCCTATTCCCAAATAAAGCTTTGTGGTTACACTGCAGTCTGATGTCATCTGGGTCAGCAGACAGCATTGTAAACCAATGTTGTTCAGTCAAAACTAAATGCATAACCTGAGTCTAATAATAGGAAACATCAAATTCAAGGTGAGGATAATGTATAAAACTATTAACCAGGATATTCATGAAAAAGGCTGGTGCTTTTCCAGGTTGAAGGAGTCTGAAGAAAATAAGACAACTCTGTGCAAATGCTTATCTTGTGTTACTTTTGCTACAAGGGACTCTCCTGGGAAAAGTGATAATTCCTTTAAGTAAACTACCCACAGAAGGACTTAAGCATGAATAGTTCTGATTGTTTCTGCTTGCTCTGTAGCTGTTTGGAAAAATAAATCTTATAGCAATGGAGACAGAGAAAGAGAACTTTATAGAGTGATTTCAAAATATAACATTCATTTTTCTTTATGGCTTATCTAATTTTTAAAGATAAATTTCATTGAATCTATGTGATAATTATTTTCATATACATGCTCCTTTTACCTGATTTTTAAGATTTACTTGGCAAAAATCGTTTCTAATTAGCCTTTTAATTCTGCTATATCTATAAATATGCGACAGCTGTTTTTCCTGAGTGTTTATTAGTTCATATCTGATATGCACTGCAGTATATTTTTATTTTTGGATGAATCCTTTGAACTTCAATTTTTGATTTCTTGCATTTGAAAGAGCACACCTGTCTCCTCACCTCATCAAACAAGGAAGACTGACAAATTCTTGATGATTATGCCCCAAAGAGAATAGCTTTCTCCACTCTATGTGACTTACGCTATTCACTAACTCGGTTCTTTGGATATAAATGTCTGTGTCTACCCAGCAGTTTCAGAAATATTGACCATCAAGTCAGGTGTGGATTAAGAAAGCCTTTTGTCATGTTTCATACAGTCAAATGATTCACAAAACCTCATTTTAATGGTATTATTGGTGATCCCTTAAGCATTCATAAAAATGTTAATATGACATGAGAAATGAAATAAGTAATTACAAATTTGAAAAAAATGCTAATTACAAGCACTGTTATCTTTCACCCAAATTATACAATGTTGAACATCTAAAATTCTCCAAAAACAGTCAAATTCTTAGAATCTACTTTCAAATTTTTTGTATTTTGATCCTTTTTGGAAATGAAACTCTGAATGGATTAAATCATAAGTAGTGTAATCAGTTTTATCAAATTTTTAAAGCTATACCTTGTTTGACTGAAGTTTTACCATAACAAATAACTCATATTTGAAGTGGTTGGGTGCATTTAGTCTGAGAAAAGGAAAAACAGCCCTCTCTTCTGTGTTTCAAGAATTGAGGTTAATAGGAAAGAACTTAGGATATTTGTTTATTCATCACACTGTTTTGGAAAACCAGTACAGAGCCAATCTCTTAGGGCTCATCTTCAACAGAGAGAATTTTCTAACAGTGGGATGGGCTGTCTCAAATGTTCGGGGTGTGTGTGGTGTGTGTGATATGTATGTGTGTTTTCTTAATCAAGAGCTTGACAACTGCATGCTGCAATGTGCATACTCGGTGGAATCAGGGACCAACACAGCGCGGTGTTCAGACTTGAGCCTTCTCCCGTTAGTAGTCAGGCCCCAGACACTCCCTGGTGTGAAGGCAGGACAGTCCCAGGGTTTCTGCTTCAGTCTTCACTGAAAACAGATCAGTTCCATTGGAATTGCTTTACATATTAGATGCCACATAATGTTTACTATAGACAAAGTTATTCATGCTGCATTATTTTTTATCTAAAATTGTTTGGACTGTCTCCCGGTTGGTACCCAAAGTCTTCTGGGTTTATTCCAGATGTCGTGGGTAGGTGGACTGGATGGGCCTGGTTTTTAATCTGGTTGCAGACAGTGTACTCAGGGCAGCCAGGGAAGATGAGTCCACACTGGAGGCCCTCGGGTGCCAGAGTGGGAAGCACACCCATTGATCAAATGCTTTGCTCCCAGGCGCCCAGAAATGTGCAGGTGAGGGCGCATTCGCCAGTAAGAGACATGCAGCCCCTGCCTTATGGAAACTTTATCCTAGTGAGTGTGGGGAAGAGACCCTTGGAGGCCCTGCAACGTGAGCGAGTGGGAAGCGCTCTCAGTGGACACGGAGCCGCCAGTGTTGTGCATTTGTTATGATTTTTAAAGCCTGCTGAATGAAGTGGCGCTTGGGCAGCAGTGAAGTCAGAGAAAATCGTAGGACAGACTTACGTCTCTCATGGAAGGAAGTTCTACTTGGAAAACACAACATGTGAGAGAACAAACCAGCGCCGTTCTTCATTTGGATCCTTCTGTGCTCTTTCACTTGTAAATAATTGTGATTGATCACATAAAGTAGAAACTGTTATAAAAATTTTTATGTATCTAAAATTGTACAGTTGTCCATATACTAGAAAGTGGCGAAATTTGTAGTATGAGTTTGATATATTTGCTGGTCTTCAGATCCTTTTTTATCTAGGAACACTAAGGAATATTGCTTATAGCTGATAAATAATGAAGATTTTATATATATATATACACACTTATACATATTATAGGATTATATATATATATATATATGCTGTCTGTCAACAGGTCTGCACAGGGAGAAATCTGTTCATTCAAACTAACCAATCAGAGAAAATATTCTGTCACTGTTTTAATTTTACTAGTCGATTTAATTACGATGTTAAATCTATTGCCTAAGTAAGACAAATCGCTTCTTTATATGAAAACCGTATTGAATATGCTTCTTGGTCATCTCTTACTCAATAAGAAGATTAAAAGTCAAGTTTAATAGCTTTAAATAATAATTTTTGGAAATTTGTATTCATTTTTATTCTTCCTATTTTCATCAAAATATTTGGTGATCACATCATCCCTTAAAAATCTAATACATTTAGGCGTCCCCTGGTAGAGTCGCGGTTGGGTGCAACCCAGGTACATTCCGGGACGAGGGTTCGTATCCCGGAATCGGGGTAAACAACCAAGATGAACAAATAAAAACAATAAATAGACGGCTTCTTCTTGCTCTTTTCCTGCTATCTGCCTACTCACCTGCATTCCTCACTGCATCTTTCCATAAAACAAACAAACAAAAAACTCAATATATTTATATAACTTACTCTGTGACGGGGAACTTTCTAAGGATCTTTCATTTAGCAGATCATTTCAATCCATACAATGATCTTTTAATTTAAGATGTTATCAGTATCAGTGCTGCATCTCTGAATCCATCCAGGAATACAGAAACCAGAGCAAGCATTTTAGGTAACAGGTAGAATCGCATACAAATAATTCATGAAAACGTATTCAGAAGATGAGTAAGCAGACAAGCAAAAGAGAAGCAGTGCATTTAAGAAGCCACAGTCAGGTGCTCCCTGGTGACCTCCTGGAGGCAGTCTTAAGGTCCCAGGTTCAAGACCGGCTGCTGGCAATGGGGAAGCTAAATAAAGTGCTGCTTCCATCTTCCTCTCTCTTCCTGGCTGTTTGCTGACTTGCCCTCATTCCTGCCTGCACCTCTCCTTACAATAAAAATAAAAGGAAGAGGAAAGGAGCAGCTGTCATTCAGTGAAGCGGAACCTAGAAGCTTGGAGGGGAAGCTCAGGACTTGGGGAAATCCTCATGACATTTTCATCAAAAATGACTTCCACCGCTAAGTTTTAAATACACCACAAAATCTAGAGAGTAACACACAGGTTACTCGTCTCTACTGACCTTTGGGGTATGTGATATTCAGATATTCTTTTCCTCAAGATAAAATGTACTGAATAAATAATATTTAGCAAAGAATCTTCAGTCCTCCCTGTACAATTTCCATTTTTATCTTCACAGAAATAATGACATAATAAATTTTTTCTTATTTTTATGACAATTTAAACAATTAGACATAAAACTATGATTGTGCAAGATATCTAAACACATGTTAAATACATGAATATGATGTAGTATATGCTCATGATTATTTAAATTTTATACTTACATTATATTATAACTATTTCTCAATAACAGACCTACATTTTGGACTTGACTTACTACATTGTTGGGATGTACTTTCCCAGAGAGACTTGCAGGGCCAGGACCGTGAAGAAGAGTTTTTCAGAGCTCTGGGTGATTTTACGTGACCGTTAATTACCTTTGTCAGTTCTGCAAAAAGAGCTAGTCTTTCAAATGCTGCTGAGTAGATTTGCTTATAAAGAGAGAACATAAAGTGGAAGAATATCATTTAGGTTTTTCCCCGATATAAATGCTTAAACATACATAAAGAGGTTGGGACAGTTCCATGTACATATAGGAAAGGAAAATTTAAAGTCAGACTGCCACAATTTCTAAATAGCAAGTAACAGAAAATAGTGAGACTCCCAATCATCTTTCAAAAGATTGATGATGCATTTTGTGAAATTTATAAAAGGTATTTTCATTTGTGCATAAAAATATATGATTCATATTAACTAGAACAATGGACAGCCTTGTGCCTTGAGCTGTGCCATAAACTCTCCTTCCTCAAAGAGCTACGGTCTGAAATCTGGCTGAGCTTACCCCTTCGTTCATACCAGGAATGGTGGCAATGATATCTCCTATTTCCTGTGTGATTTTTCTGACCCTAGGTGTGTGAATGAAGGACTGAAATACATTATCTCTTTCATCCTCACAAAATCACTATAAAGTACATGTTCTACACTTTTCAGTCTTTAAAAAATCTTAAAGATTTTATCTGCAGCAATTTATGTAGTTGACAAAGATAACATCACAATAATCTAATTTCAGTGCCTAGCATTATGTGGCCTAATCATAACTGGCATTTACTGCGATAAACATAGGTGATTATAAGCTAGTGGATTTACAAGTCCACAATATATCAAATTAAGACTGTAGAGTTCTAGTTTAAGTGAATTGTTTTTTATCTCACTTCTGAAGATGATTTTTCCATGTTTAATTGCTTTTTGTTTGCGGTAGAGTTTCCAATTTTTCTAATGGCACCTTAATCAGCTTCTATATTGCATTACTGCTGAGTACACTCTTCTTCTTTTAGACTGTGGTGGTAAAAACCTTCACACTCAATATTTCTCTCTGCATATTCCCAAAAATAGGACCTAATAAAATGCAAATTCTCAGTATTTTAAATAAATCAATCAAGAGTGGACCATTAATAGAGGAGTGAGCTCCTTGTTAAGTCTACAGCTCAGTAGTTCCAACACAAGTGGCCATTAATAAGAAAGAACATTCTGTTTGCTGTATTCTTTTTGAGAATGTTGATGTATAAACACATGTGCAGGTAACTAGAAAGACAATAGTTGTATGTAAAATGGAAAATATTACCTGCGTTCAAAATGAAAAGAAAATTAATCATTGGCAGAAGCTGGCGAAAAAGACAATTACTCAGTTTTCAGGATTGTGTACTCTCCAGTGAGAAATCAGATATGGAGAACAACTGATTGAGTTTTCTAAGAGTTTCGTTACCATTATATTTCACTTGCAATACACTTACATAAATTCTTATGTGGAATTGTAGAATTGGTTTAGATATTGTTAAATACAATATCATATATTTATTAGTGAAGCTCTTATTTAAATGATTACTTATGTCATCAATACTTATCAAAATTATGACGATTTTTCATGTTTTCTGAGCCTCCCTGGAGCTCAGAGAGATAAGGTGCAGGTTATGAGAGCCGGGGACCTGGGGTCAAGACCCAGGGCTGGAAAAATAAAAATAAATCAATAAATACTTTTATAAGTTAAAAATAAAATAAGTAGAATTTTTAAAAGAATTTGATGTTATCTCATGAATACATTCATAATCAAATAAAAACAAAATATTGATTTGCTTAAATATTTAATGTTTGATTGATTCAGAGATTTTAAAAGCAACTATAATTATTAAAGCATCATTATAATTATGATTACTATTTATAACCATTCATTATGTGCATTTTTCTAACAAGGGTCATTTAGTTTAATAAAACTGGATGCATAACAAAATTAGAAATTGTTTTATTGATAAAAGTAGCATGCTTGAAGATAATTATTTAATAAGCTTACCTTTTAATATGACATATCAAAATCTTATATTTGAAAATCTTATATTTGATGCTGAGGAAGCAATGAAATTCCGAGAAGATGCTTATAGAGACAACTGAGAGGGTATTTCTGATTATTTCCACTAATAATCTGCCGCCTTGTAATAGTCCCCATGTGCATAAAGTAGTGAGCACAGGTATTTGGTTACATTCTCAATGCAATTTGCATTTCTTCTAAAACCTTACATGTATCCTGGGAACTCCTTTGAAGCAGCTATGATAACTAGATCTTATTTTATTTTTGATTCCATAAATTGACTTCTGCATGCTTTATGTGTTATTTAATTAATTTCTCTTGATTCTTAACTTTACTCAAATGTGTCTATTTTGATCTGGTTCCATTATTTCCATGAAATTCTATATAACTTGTGACGGGTCTAAAGCAGAAAAACCTAATTTGTCTCAGAATTGTTCCCCTGCATGTGTCCCACTCTGACATGAAGAGCATGGACAGGCAAGACGGTCCCAGAGGCAGAGGATAAGCTCCTGTTCTTCCACCCCTGCCGCCCTTCCTTCATCAAAGGAGCCACCTGCTTGCTCTGGAATTCCACCCTCTCCTCATCCAGAAAGGGTCTCCTGTCCCTGTTCTCTAGAAGAATGGAGAAGAGGAATTATTTATCTTTACTCTTAAAATAAGAGAAGGAATGAGTCACTCTTCCTTGCCATAGGAAGACCCTCCTCTCTCCCCGGGAGCCCCTGGTCCCCTCTCCAGGACAGCACAGGATAGAAACTCACTGTCTGTCCCAGTGACCTGAGAATTGACCGCCTTGTAAATCCTCCATACACCTGTTATTATTAAATCTGGCCTCTTACTCGTCATGACTAATGATAATTTGTTCATTCATCCAGCCTGGAAAGAACCTCAGAGAAATGGGGGACTTTTCCTTTGACCCCCACACTTGTTATTTATAGTCCTGCTCTCACTTTGCTTTTCTGCTCTCTGAACCCTTTTTAATGATCTGAATTCTCTGTCGTCATGCATTTTTAACTCATTAACCACACTAAGCACTCTAGTTTCAAATACAACCACCTTCTGAAATACTGGGGGGTTAGCTTCTCAGCATGAAAGTGAGGGGCTCCAAGGCAGCCCATTACAGAAGCTGAGAAGTTGCTCATGAAAACAAATCAGTGAGTGAAGTGGATGATAATAAGGATTAGCAGAGGAGGGACATTAGAGGAACCAGAAACTAGAACAGTTGTCAAAATTTAGGGAACATACACAAAACTGAGGGTGACATTAAAATTCAGATTTGTAAGACACAGTCCTAGAAATTCCATATTTTAACAAATGATACAGATGATTGATGGAGTTTGTTATAAATAAGACATTGAGAAATACTAGATTATGGTGTAAGTTGGATCCAAAGAGCATTCAACACCCAAGGTGACCATGGGCTCGAGGACTAAGAACTGTGTTTACATCTTGTGACAATCGTGTTGGAAAACGCTCTACTATGTTAAATGCTGCTTGATAAACAGGTAGAACAGCAGATTTTGAAATTTTGAAGCTTGTATACCAGCTTTAGCATACTTGTTATAACATGTGGAGACACGAGTTCAATGTTTCACTTAGATGTGATTACAGAAGTGACAGAAATACTAAAAAACTCTAAGATTACATCATAATTAAGTAATCTTACTTTCCTGTAAGAGAGTTGCCAGGGTAAAATTTTCAGTATTTACGGAACTGAAATGAAAGTGGTTTCCTTTTTGCTCTCTAACCCTAGAGAGCAGAGCTATTTTAAGTGAGTCAGTATTGTAGAAACTTAAAAGTTTCACTCATTAGAAGGAATTTCCTAATAAACAGGGCTTTCTGAATATAGAAGCAACGACCCAATTAATGTGGGGGGCCCAGTGGAGAACGGTTCAAGAAAGCATTCTTGGGCATCAGAGCGCAGTTTGGTAAGTTTATTAGAGAAAGTGGAGGAGACAGAAAGCAAAGTAGGAGACAGTCTCTTGGGCAGGGAGGGCTGTCCTGCAGACTGGAGGCTGTAGGATTCATACTCTGGGGAAGGGGGTTCTGGGAAGACCCCCTTCTCGTGTCTGGAATTAGCAACATAACAGAACTCCCCAGGAAGTTCAAGAGCAGAAGTGGAGGGACTGCATCCTGGTGGCCCAGGCTCCTGTCTGGTGTGACTCAGACGGCTTCCCATTCTGAGCTTCGTCTCCATCACATTTAAGGCCTGATTTTTCTGTCTCTGCATTAAGGCAGAACTTGAATTATCATTTGTCTGAGATGATAAAGAGGAATTTGTACACCATGTTTAAGACTGAACTAGATCATGTCTAACCACCAGCTTATGTCTTTTCATAAATGAAATTGTTAGAATTTTATTTTTTAATTAGAAACCACTCTGCTTTTGCAAAACGCAATACAATGTCTAATTTATACTTGTGAGATGCAAAAATGATGTGAACTATCAGTTATCTGCACCTGAAAATAGAAAGGTATAGTTACGTCTTATGGTTACAGTTCTAGGTTATAACACTATACTTCCTTGGAAAAAAAGAGAAATGAACTTGAAACAGGATTTTTTTTAAAAAATATTAGAAACAAGTAAAATTCACCAAGAAGTGGAGTGAGACTCCTGATGTCAGATAGTAGGTGAGAGAAGGAGGGTCCCGTGCAGTAAAGCTTCTCATCCTCTCAGGCCGTCCTCCAGTAATCCCTGAGCAGTGAGCCTGGCAGGGATGGGCAGCACCTTCAGAGTTGCTAATCTGGCTCCCTCTCTTTCCAGAGCTGCACCACACCAGCCGCCATCAGTCCAGCCAGCCCGCGCCTGTCCTCTCCAGGTTTTCACCAGGCAGCCGCAGCTGCTCATTGTGATTGAGCATCAAGGGACTTTTCCACGCAAAGCTGTAGAAAGCATCTAACTCTGAGCACAGTTTATCAAATCGGTGTTGGTTTAGCCTAACCCTGCCAAGGACAAAGTGCTCACCGCGGTCAGTGGATCACACCAAACTAAACGCATGTAGAGTATTACTAACCATCTTCTTGACAGAATGCAGCGAGTTCATCCTGACCCGGACGGCGGTCTGGAATCTCAGGAGAAGTGGCAAGAAGTTGTTGGGCAAGAAAAGAGGATGAAGCAAGAGAAGCTTGCAGTCTCCTCGCCCGCACCTGCACCAGACATGCAGATAAACCACGATGGCGGTGGTCGGCCTGTCAGCTTAGCGGTCAGCCTGACTCGTCTCGTGGGAAACGGGCACCCCAACTTCAGGACCCTCTCCCCATCTTGGGGTTTTTGTGCTTAAAATCTCTGCCCCGGAAACAACCAGTCGGAGTCTTAGCCTCCTGGCTGGCTCCATTCCCTCTCTCTGCCCCCCACTGGTAAACCCCCAACTCGCTGACTCACCTGCCGGCGTGGTCTCTTGAGCCGCCCTGAACCCTGACTTCGGCCACAAACAAACACTTCAGTGGCCTCAGGAAAAGCCGGCACAGTCTACCTCAGCTTCTCTTCACAGAAATATTTGCAAAGGAAAATGGACTTTCCTATGTCATAAACCATTAATCCCAAAGATTCAAATTTCCACTGTTTTTCTTTATTGTTATGTTTTTCATGATGGCACAATCCCTCTGGAAGAAACGTCTTTTAACTTCAAAATATGTCTCTCTGGCCTAAAAACTATTTCATAGGATGGGTGCACACTGCCTGTTTTGCAAAAGACATTACATGTGTAAAGAACGAATATCCCTTTGTGAGGGTGTCTCCCTCACTAGAGAACAGACATAAACTCTTTAACTCTTTCTCAAAGGAAAACGCAGCAACCTAAGTTTGCATAACCTGCAGCCCCATGGCTGAGCTCCCTTCACCCTCCACCCTTCCTTTGTCTCTCCCTCAAGTGAGTTAAGGTGGTAACTCCAGCCTTCTGCTTGGGTTGGTCAGCCTTGCTTGACTTTCATTCATACAGCAAGTATACAGGTTATAATTCGATTTCCTTTTTTTTCTTCCTAGTCAATCTCATGTTTATTTCATCGTTTGCCAGCCTAGAAGAACCGGGAGCCATATGCAAATACTTTTTCTCTGCGCCTCTATGCCTCATAGCAGCTAAAAATGATGCGTCGGGTGTGCCCTAGTGGCTCAGGTGCTAAGTCAGTCACTGGGGCGCTGACTATGTGACGCTCAGGAACACAGGCCTGCTGACGGGGTGGGGGTGACTGCAGCCAAAATGAATGAGTAAGTAAACACGAAAATACATAAATATGCGTCTCCCTAGTCTCTCTTCCTTCCTGTCTGCCTACCATCACGGATGCCTTTCTTCTTCTTTAAAAATATATATTTCGCATTTTAAATGTCTAGTAGGTTTTTCTGTTTAAAAAATTATTGAAGGTGCCTCTGGGCAGCCTAGTGGTCTCATACATCCAGAGATCAGTCCCACATTCACCCCAAGGTCCTGGGTTCAAGACCTGGGACTGGGGGAAACAACTAATAAAAATAAAATGCTAAAAACATTTGTAAAAAATTACTGAAAGGAGATGGTTGAGCATACAGTAATAATTTAACCCTAATCATTATATTTACCTTGGAATATCTTGTTTTCTATCAAGACCCAATAATTATCCTAATTTTCAATAATCTTCTCAGTGTTACAAAATTTATTTGATAATTGTGATATGAAGAAACTTTGAAATACACCGATGAAAAAACTTGATAGAGTTAAGGAAATAATGAACTAATACTAAAATGTACATTGAAATTAGCAGCAAAAAGCTCATAACTTTAGATAAATTTAGGAAATGGGTTTTATTTTCATTTTCTGTGTCCTGGACTTTGCACAATTTCTGAAAAGATTATTTTAATGACTAAATTTTTAAAATGTTTCTGCCTGAGGAATATTAAATACTGAAAATACATAGCAAATCAAACTAAGAAATAATTACTGATAACTCTTAGGTACAGTATGTTCCCAGTAGCTTATTTGATTAATAAAGTATACTGTGTGTGTCTTTGTGTATGTGTGTATGTCTGTGTGTGTCTTTGTGCGTGTATCTGTGTGTGTGACAGTGTGTGCACATGTGTGGGAGGTACGTGTGTGTTTGCGGGTATGTATGTGCATGTGTGTGGAGGGAT
>RJWH01006672.1:0-50812 GCA_004363575.1 Solenodon paradoxus
TGGTGATGATGCTGGTGATGGTGGTGGTGGTGATGATGGTGGTGATGATGATGGTGATGATGCTGGTGATGGTGGTGGTGGTGATGATGGTGGTGATGATGATGGTGATGATGCTGGTGATGGTGGTGGTGGTGATGATGGTGGTGATGATGATGGTGATGATGGTGGTCGTGATAGTGATGATGGTGATGGTGATGGTGGTGGTGATGATGATGGTGATGATGATCGTGATGATGATGGTGATGGTGGTGATGATGGTGGTGGTGGTGGTGGTGATGATGATGATGATGGTGGTGGTGATGGTGATGATGGTGGTGGTGATGGTGATGATGGTGGTGATGATGATGGTGATGGTGATGGTGATGATGATGATGATGATGGTGGTGGTGGTGGTGATGATGGTGATGGTGATGGTGATGATGATGATGATGATGGTGGTGGTGGTGGTGATGATGGTGATATTGATATTAGCAATAATGATTGGAATAATAACTGCCTTGCTGATCTTCACTGTTGCCACTGAGCTACATGGATACTGGGTTCTAGCACCTTGGTGGCACACACAAGTGCGAGAGGCTGTTAATCAGACAGGAGTCACACCTGTTTGGAAGGCCATGGATGAGCATCAGTGCTTGCAGCAGGAGGCCAATAAATGACCTAATATTTGGGTCTGGCTGCAGGGGGATAGCACGTCACGTGCTGGTGACACCGTCAACTGCAGGCACAGAGCCTGGGAGAGAGCTGGAGGGCTGCCTGTCCTGAGGCAGAGTGTCTGCTGAGTACACTGAGTACCTGCAGGGAACCTGCTTAGTGGAGTGACCCTTGGGACCAATAACGTTCCAGTGGCCAGATGCCCAGTTCTGCTGGGAGTTCCTGTCGACATGGCAGAGCAGTGGTGATACACATCCTCTTCTCCCTCATTTGGATGTTGTTATAGGTCACCTGGTCAGAACGAGTGCATCCCTTGTGTGGGCGCAAATGCCAGGACAGCTACGAGTGCAGGTCTGCCTGTGGCTTTGGTGCCACCCTCTGCCACAAGTCCTCTGAGTGTGGGGTGACTCTGGCAAGGGCCCAAGGGGTAAGGCCTCGGGTGCTGGCCAAAGAGGAGGACGTCAGGGCATTGCAGAGGACGTGCTGGGGTGGGGGCGCCATGGGGACTGGCCCCGTTTGGTGTGGCTGGGCTGGACAGGGCTCTGAGAGGGTTCTGGGCAGGGAGGTTGCTGTGCCGGGGCAGCACACCATCTGAGATCAGGGCTCCCGGGAAGGCCCTGGCAGAGCCCTTCCACCGCTTGGAGCTGGTGTGGCCGGCCCCTGGCGCTCCATCCATCTCCTCCTTGTCTTCTCCCTATGCAATGACACAGTCACTCAGTGGGCTTCCTGGCTCCATAGGACCTCATCTTACATTTGCAAAGGTCCAATTATGTGGGAAAGCCCCACAGACTGTGTCAGGAGGACTTTAGAAGAACGCTGATGTGGCATCGTCTGCAGAGCTGCCGGGAGCCCACCGGCTCTGTCACTGGTGACCTTTCAGAGGTCACTGCCCTGTGTCTCCTATGTGCCCTGTGTGCATGCCTGCCCACGCTGGGCACCTTGCGCTCTCCTGGCCTTCAGCCAGAGCCAGCCTCGCGGAGAGGCTGCGGCATGCGACCCCCGGCCGTGCAGCCGCCTCTGGCTCCAGTGGACATGCGACCTGGCGTGGGACACCGTGTCTAACCGGCTGAGATTGACCTGTTTGGGGCTCCTCACTGCAGCTGAGCGATTTGATCCAAGCCCAGACAGCAGTCGGGCTGGTAATTGGATGTTACGAGATCGGAGGCCACTCTCCGCGGTGGGGCAGGGCGGCTCAGCGCTGCCCGGTCGTTGGGGGTTGGGGGAGGGCCTGTGGCCAGCAGTCGGGGGCGGGCAGTCACTGTCCACTGGAGATAAGCCCCTCGTCCTCAGCCCCTAATCCTCTGACTGGGGTTATAGACAGAGCCCGGGGCGAGATGGAATGAAGGTGCTGTGTCCGCCGCCCGGTAAGGCCGCCCCAGGGTGCTGTACAATTAGTTTTAAATATCAATTTCATGGCTGCTCAGGGGCGGAGAGAAGCAGGCAGACAACACCCCCTGCAAACTGTGTGTGTTGCTGACTTGAACTTGGTAGAAAGGGCAGGAGCCCTGCAGGATGTGTGGGCATCCCGCTGAGGGGACCACCCGTCACCTGCTGGGCTTCCAGCATCTGGGAGCCTTCCGGCTGACAGCCCCTCACTTTGGACTCAGGTGTCCTGCGCCCTGCACAGGCCAGTCCCTCCTGCTGCTCCTGAGGTCAGCTGAGAAGCGCTCTTCCAGGAAGCCCTCGGGGGAGCTTCTCAGACTGTTGGCCCAGCTGCACCCAGGGTTCCGGGCGGCTCTTTTGCTCCATGTAGGGACTGAGCATCCCGTCCGCCCTCGCCCCCCACCCCCGTGCTGCACTGAAGGAACTTTAGCCAGTGGACCTGGAAGCTACCATGCCTGGAGAGTATGTGTTGGGACGCTGGACTGGTTGGGTCAGTGCCAAGGATGAGGGAGGACAGAGGGGACACAGAGCGGCCAGGCCCCAGCCCGAGGACAAGGCAGAGAAGCGAGGAGCTGGGAGGGCAGATGCTGGATGCCCGCTGGGTGAGGGTGGGGCAGGGCTCTAGAGACAGCTTCACGGGGGACTTTGGCCCTGACCTTGAGGTAAAGAGCAATGTCAGCTGGGGGAGAGGCGCAAAGCGGCACTCCTGCTGGGGCAGCAACCAGGCCGCCAGGCCAGCCTGTGGTTTCCCGGGGGGCAGCTGACCTCTGACCCCACAAGACCCCACACCCAGCCCACCCTGCTCTGGACCTGGAACTTGGCGAGTCCACCTGGGGCAGAACTCTCCTTGGGGACGGGGCCAAGAATGCTGTTGAGGGAAGTCGTCCGCATCGGGGCCAGCCGGTGCCCTGCCCAGCCTCTGCCCCGGTTCCCAGGGAGGGTCTCGCCGGTGAGCGAGCGTCTCACGCGTCTGACTGGTGAGATGGGAGGCTGAGACCTGGGTAATGATGCGCAGAGCCCATGTCGGGGCGCCAGGGCTGCGGGACCCTAGGCGCCCGGAGCGGAGCGCGCCCTGGAAGGACGCGGCCGGCGCGCTCGCTCGCTCGCTCGCTGGCGGGGGCGACCCGGGTCCAGGGCGCCCGCGCGCTCTCACCCGGCGGCGCCGCAGCCGCAGGCAATTTATCTCCGTCGCCCCTCTCTTAAAACACTTTTATCAAAATTGGCGGTCACACCGCGCTGAACCGTGGTGGCCTCAATCTTAAACGCCGCGCTGCAGATTTTAATTTGGGGAAGATTAATGCGCTCGCGGCGTCGGCGCGCGCCCGTTATCGGGCCTGACGGGTGTCAGCGTCCCCGCGCGGGGCCCGAGTCCTACCGTGCGGCCCGCGGGGTCGCAGGACCAAGCCCCGCGTGCCGGGGAGGGGGCGCGGGCGCGGAAGGCAGCAGGGCGGGCCCGGGAGTCCAAGGCCGGACCTGCAGCTGTGCTCGCCCGGGACCCTGCCGTCCGCGCACCGCCTCTTGGGCTCCCGACGGCAGGGTCCTCGCCGAGCCCGAGCTGGCGGTGCTGGTGCCCGGAGCCCGCCTCTCCTTGAACTCCAGGCTCCCGCCCCACAGGCGCCCGCGGGGTCCTCACCCCACCCCATCGCTCCCATCCGAGAACCCGGGAGCCTCGGCCGCCTCCGAGGGCAGCAGCCTGCCCGGCCCGCCTCCAGGAAGGCTCCGAGGCCGCCCGCTCACTCCTCCGACCCTGAGGTCCGACCGCTGCCACCCTGTGCGCTGCTTGAGCCTGAGGGCCTGGTCCACTCACGCCCTCTTCTGTTCGAGGTCTGAAAGGACTCCCGCCTGCCAGTCAGGCCTCTGGCCTCCAGCCCCTCCTGGCCAGGTCTCCGGCCTCCTCTTCCCCTCGGCCCACCTCTTCCTCTCACCCGTCTCCAGCACTCCCCCTGCCCCGGCAGAGCCCTGGTCACCATCTTCCCCACAGACTGGGGACCCTGTCTGTTCCTGTGCTTCCCTGGGGCCGCCTTCCCCTGACCCGGGGAGCATGGACCCTGGAGAAGGGAATGACCGGCAAGTCTGCGGTATTTACTAGGCTGGACTCCAGGTGGGCCTGGAACGGCCACCCAGGAGGAAGACAGGGTCCTGGAAATGGCCAACCCAACACTCCACTGAGCTTTCTGACCCAGCCTCCAGGGGCTCCCATGCGGGGTGATGTGGGGACTGGTCTGTGAATGGCTGCTCCTGGACCCCGGACTCTGGGCCACTGACCTGCCTTTGCCCGGCAGCCACAGGCCTCTGTGGCCAACCCTGCATGTCCTCAGAATAGCAGGCCACCCGGTGCTCCCTTTCCCCTCTGGCCCTGGCCCTTCCTCACCCTTCTCAGTGCTGCTCTGGACACTGGCCAGATGCCACGTGGTCATCACAGCACAAGGCTGCCCCGCAGGCCAGTGTCTGCCCACGTGGCTGAGGGTCTCCTCACTGAAGCTGCAGTGCTGGCTCCAGACTCTGAAGGAGGTGCTGCGTTTTGTCTTTGTTATCGACTGTTAGTGGATATGGAAAGTACGGAACCAGTGGTTCACGTGATCAACTTTGTGGCCCACTGCCCTCATTCTTTCGGTGGCGTTCCTCTGTTTCTACTGCTGGGATGCTGGGGGAGCAGACAAGGCTTGCCCCGGTCTGGGAGCCGCATGACACATCTGGAAGAGGAAGAGGGAAGGGGTGGGGGCCAAGAGGGCAGAGGGCACTGCATGTGACTGGAAGGGCTCCCAGGGACTGCTGTGTTAGGCAGGAAGGTGCAGGATTGGGAGAGGCAGGAAGCCGGAAGCTGGGGAAGAGAGGGTAGATAGAGGCTGACCAGCTGGGGAGAGTCAGGGAAGCCATGCTGAGGTCCCTTCATCATCTAAGCAAGATATGTGTGTGATGTGTGGATGGAAAAATGGATGTACAGAGTGTGGATGGGTGGATGATGGATTGTGGATGGATAGAATGTTGACGACTGGGAGGATAGATAATGAAGAGGTAGATGGATGGATGGTTGGGCGAATGATGATGGGCGGGTGGATGGTTGGGTAGATGAACGGATGGATGAATTGGTAAATGGATGCATGAAATGATGGGTGGGTGAATGGATGGGTGGAGGGGTATATGGATGAAGAGCTGGATGGATGGATGGATGGTTGGATGGATGGATGGTTGGATGGTGGAATGAATGGGTGGATGACTAGATGGTGAATGGCTGGATAGACACATTAATGGATGGATGGATGGATGGATGGGTGGATGAATGGGTGGGTGAAATGATGATGGGTGGGTGAATGGATGGGTGGAGGGGTATATGGATGACAAGGTGGATGGATGGATGGATGGTTGGATGGTGGGATGAATGGGTGGATGACTAGGTGGTGGATGGCTGGGTAGACACATTAATGGATGGATGGATAGGTGGATGAATGGATGGGTGAAATGATGATGGGTGGGTGGATGGATGGGTAGAGCGGTATATGGATGACAGGATGGATGGATGGATGGATGGATGGATGGTTGGATGGTGGAATGAATGGGTGGATGACTAGATGGTGAATGGCTGGGTAGACACATTAAGGGATGGATGGATAGGTGGATGAATGGATGGGTGAAATGATGATGGGTGGGTGGATGGATGGAGGGGTATATGGATGAAAGATGGATGGATAGATGGATAGTTGGATGGTGGGATGAATGGGTGGATGACTAGGTGGTGGATGTCTGGGTAGACACATTAATGGATGGATAGATGGTTGATGGTTGGATGAATTGGTAGATGAATAAATGGTAGATGGCTGGGTAGATAGATTGGTGGATGGGTGGGTGATAGATGCATGGATCTGTGAAATTATCATCAGCGGAATGATGGACGCATGGGTTCATGAATGGCTGGCTGAGAATTGGGAGGGCTGGATGAGGGGATAATGGGGTGGAGGATGGGTAGGTGGAGATACAACTATTGCCAGGCTCCCTGTTCAGGTGCCAAGTGTCTGTCTATCCTCCTTTCTGCCCAGCCAGGAGCCAAGTTTTCCTCAGTGAAAAGGAACATCCACAGGTGAGCTCTCCCTGGCCAGGTCAAGCCCCCAGGCCTCAGCTTGCCCCGCTGCAGACCTGATCCTGATCCTGCACAAGCCAGGAAAGTTCCGAGTCGCAAACTGGAAATCACCCCCAGTTTCAGTAGGGCGCAGATGAGCTCGGGGGCTGGACCCAGCACTGCTCATGCCTTGTCTGTGGGCAGCTGTGCTGCTGGCTGTCACATTGGGGCTGTGGCCCCACCTTTTGAGAGGGGCTCTGGGTTTGGGGTCCCCAGAGGACTCGTGTGATTGACTGACCCCAGGAGCTGCCTGGGTGCAGCAGGGTGGTGTCTCAGGGCCTGTCTCGTGGGTGCCAGAGGGCTCTCCGCCAGAGAGCTGGAGGGGGCTGGCAAGAGGACCATATGCTTGAGGCACCTGGAATCTGGAGGCCCCGACCAACCGACCAAGGCCACTTGACACACACGCTGGAAAAATTTCCCTGCCTGCACCGCAGGGTACTTGACAAAGGGGAGAGAGCCCACTGGGTTTTCCAAGATTCCTCAGGGACGCCTGTACATACTCATCAGTCTCGAGGGGTGACGGAACGGGTGCTGGAGGCAACGCGGTCCTCGGAGCGGGAGTCAGTCAGCAAGTGCGGCAGAAATGAAATCGGCATCCCAGGGAACAAAGTCATTGAGCCTCCAGACGAAACTGAGCAGCGTAACAGAAATATGCAGGTGGAGGTGCAATTAATTTTAATTACGGACTGCACACTGCTGGCTGCATGGCCATGAGTAAAATTAAAATGGCAATCACAATTAGAAAATTGCAACCTCATTGTGCAACAAATTAGTCACAAATTAAAAGTGCGGCCCCGTGGAGCCTTTTCTGAGTGCTTTATGGCCGCGCCTGCCCTGCGGTCGCCCCCCCACCCCCGGCGGGTCCTGGTGCAGACGGCGGGGTCTTCGGGTGAGCGGCCAGCAGGGCGGCCCCTCCAGGAGCCTCCTGGGGTGCTTGGGGACCCCTGGCCATCAGCAGGTGGGTCAGGCGAGGAAGGGACGTGCTCCGTCACCTATGGGAGGGCACCCGCCGGGCCCGCCTGACACTCCTGCCCAGCTCACCCGTGAGTCCATAGCAGGCTATGCCCCAGATCTTGAATGTCTCTCAGAAACAGAGCCTCAGCTTCTTCAAGGTGGCCACTGGCCCCATGGAGAACAGGGACCCTCCAATGCCCCGTGTCCTCCCAGGTGCCAGGCGCCTTCTTTCTCCCCTTCCCCAGGTGACCACACCCGTCCCAGACCCCACTTTTTCCTCTGGTGTCTCCTGATGCCCCTACCTCAGCTCAGCCGACTCCAAAGGCAGAGTGCCCTCTAGCAGGGCCCTGGGGGCCTGGTGGGGACATGGACCCACCTCTGCAGCCCCTGCCCACTGCCTCACAGGACCACAGCACCTGACGAAAGGGGGCCTGATTGCCTCTGCTCAGAATCCTCACAAACCTGCGGCCCTGAGGTCCCTGGGCCTCACCTCACCCAGGTCTTGGGGCCAGTCTCTCCACGCCCACCCCATGGTCCAGGGCTCCCTTCTCTGCCCTCCAGCCCAGCGGGCCGCCAGCCTGTGCGCACACGGCCTTCCTAGCACACCACTCCTCTTCATGCCGTTCTGCCTCACGCTGTTCCCGTGTGGTCCTGGCTGAGTGCCCCCCGCCCCTTGGCCTGTGGGCCCCAACCCGGGTTCGCTGGGCTGCACTGACCTGAGGTGGGCCTGCCTCTGTGTCCTCCTAACCAGGGCTGGGAGTCAAAGGACAGGGAGCACTGTGGCCAGGCGCTGCGCGCGGCGTCCAGGGGAGGCAACGGGCAGGCGCAGGAGGCCGCCTGGACCTGAGTGGCCCTGGGCTGAGTCTCTGAACGCAGCCCCTTCTCAAGGCCCGCACAGAGGTACAGATGGAGCAGAGCAGGAGAAAGGACGCCAGAGACTCAGGGGCCCCCCTCCTCTCTCCTCCCGTCCCCACCCCCTGTCCCTCGCTCTCTTCTCTTCCCTTCTGTCCACCCTCCTCCTTTACATGCCAAGTACAGGCACCAAGTGGGCTGGCTGCTGGCATCTCCACAGCCACCCGCTTGTCATTTAAGCAGAGCCTGACACCATCCTCTCGGCCGGATGGGGTAACGTCGCGGCCCTGCCTACCAGCACACCCTCTGCACTGCTGCCCCAGGACCTGCGGGGAGCTTGAACAGCTCCCAGGGGTGGCCCCTTTGGTCAGTGAGACAGGGCAGTGGCCCCAGCATGCAGGCTGCTCACTGCCCTTGGCCACTGTGCGTCCCTTTCCTTCTCGCGTCTGGCCTTTTGGTCAGCAGTCCAAATGAACACCATGGGGACCAGGAAAGGCCATCTTAGGTGTCCACTGCTGGCCCAGGTCCTTGCTCCCCAACGGAGTCCACCGGGTGGACCCGCAGGAGGACGGGAGGGAGCCAGCTCATGCATATGGCCAGCTCTGTCCGGGTGCGGGTGCCCCCCCAGGGTCAGGGCGGCTCAGTTCCGAGCTCCGCCCACCCTCGTCTGCTTTGCCCCTGCCTGCTCCACCTTCTGGCAATCGTGCCTGCCTTCCAATCCCGCATCTGCTGTGCTGAGACGCAGCCGGCTTTACTCTGGCGACCCTGTAACCGCCGCCTTGAGGACGCGCCCAAGTGTTAGTTCTTTAGTCTCTGCAGACGCCACAGGGCTTCCCGCGGGGACCACCACACTCCCTGGGGTCAAAGATTCCTCCCTCCTGACCCTTCCTGAACTCGGGGCGCCTTCAGGCTCACTGTGTACAACGTCGCGATCGGGGTTCCAGAGATGCCCCCAGTCACGTCCAAGTTCTCTTCTCTTCCTACTCTGCAGAAGGCTCCTCTTAAGAATGACAACCAATTGTCAAATGCCACGTATCTAAATAGTCGCAGGTTTCATCTGTATTTAATACGGCGGGAAACACTGTTGATCTTTGACGGGAAACCAACCTTGCATTCCTTGCTAATGTCCACTTGACCGCTGTCCTTTAAAACACGGTGAGGTCCCGTTTGCTAGTTTTAAGACGTTGACACTTGTGTTCACGACGGATCTTGGGCTTGTCTTGTCCACGCCGTTGACTGGCTCTGTCGGACGCGTCTGTGCCAGCGAGCTGGGGGTACTGCTTTCCCCCGCGCCTCTTGCAGACTTGATGCAGGCAGAATAGGTGTTACTTCTTCCTGACAACCTGCTTAGACTTGGAGTTTTCTTTGTGAGGCGTCTTCACTGCTAATTCAATCCTCAGTAGCTCACAGGCTTCTCAGATTTTTTTGTGCTTCTGGAACGGCTGAGAGTCTGTGGCGTCAGAGTTCTGTCCTTTCCGTCTGAGCTGTGCAGTCCCGGCATGAACGCACGCGGTGCCCCCGGCGTGTCCTGTGCCCCGTGACAACCGGCCTCCGGCTCCCTGGGGTCACTTGTTTCTTATTGCTTTCATTCCTGGTTGTTCTGCCTCATGAATCTTACAGAGCACAGAAAAAAAGTTCTTGGTTTCATTGACATTCTTTCTTGCCTTTCTGCTGCCTAATTCACCGGTTTCCACTCTGATGTGTACGATTTCCCTTTCCTCTGTGTGGTTTGCTCTTTCTGTTTCCCTTTTCTTTTTCTTTTTTTAAACACAAGATTCAGGCAGGAAAGGAAGGCAACTAGGCTGGCAGAGAGAGAGGAGGAAGAGGCACTTAGTTATTTGATTTGGTTGTTCATCTTGGTTATTCTGCCTGCAGCCCCTGACCCTGAACTCGGGTCCTTGGGATGTGTGTGGACTGCGCTTGGCTAGAGGTGGCAGACCCAACCGCTGCTCCACAGGTCGCACCTTCTTCGGTGGCAGTCGAGGACGTGGATTTCGGTCTCCGCTCTTCCCCAGCACAGGTGCTCAGTGCTCCCCCCAGCACTGCGCTACTGTAGCTGCAGCTGAACTTTTTGATATGCTGTGTTTTCATGTTCACTCAGCTCAAAATACGCTCTCCCTCCCCTTTAGGTTTCTTCTTTGACCCAGGGCTTATTTAAAGGTATGTTTTCACTTTCCAAATATTTCCGAATTTTGCAGATATCGTTTTGGTAATGATTTCTAGCTTAAACCCATTGCCATCAGGTCAGAGACCTGGTGCAACTTGGCATTTTTAACGTATTGAAGCTTGTTGAACATGGCCTTTCTTGATCAGTGTCCCTTGTGCCCAGGGACAGTGCATAGGAAATCCGACGTCCTGGACAGTGCTCTCTGCACCAGTGAGCTCAAAGGGAGGAGCATGCCGAAGTCGCCGGTGGCCTTGCTGATATGCAGTGCTGTCCAATCAGCCATCCAGAGGGGTGTGGAAGTCTCGACTCGGCGGGTACTTGGCTTCTGTTTCCTCAGATCCTGGAGCCTCGTTTGGGGCGCCCACACGTGGGGCTGTTCTATGCTCTTGAGGACCTGACCCCCTGCCTCTACCCTACCAGCACTCGGCTCCGTGTCTGGAGTTCACAGGATCGTCCCCGTCCCCACGAGAGTGTCAGTGCAATTTATCTTTTTCCATCCTGTGCTCTCAAGCCATTTGTGTTTCTCTGTTTACAGCGGGTTTCCTGTGGGTCTGGAGGTTTCTATCAGACAAGTTCTGTCTTTCACTGAGCGTGTGGATGACTGGCCTTGGCACCGAGCTGGCGCATCTGGGCTTAATGTCATCTGCTTCTCGCTGACCCTCTGTCCCCCTCCCACTTCTTCTGCCTTCTTTCGGGTGCAGTGACCCGGGACCTCGTCATTTCCGGTGAGCCTGGAGGCCACGTCCGACACCCTACAGCCACGGTGGCCGCAGGTTGCGTGGATGTCTCGGATTCACACGCCGGCCTCCCGCACGCCCCCTGCCCCCACGTCCTGGTGCCTGTGTGGCTGTCACGTGTCTCGTGTCTGCACGTGTTATAAATGTCACGACGCGTGACTCTTCTTTAATGTTCTGCTTGGAGCTGTCATTACAAGTCTCACTTCTGCTGCTCTTCATTCTCGTGCGGAGCCAGGCCGCCTTCCCGGCCTGGAGCGCCCTCTAACACAGCCCCTCCCGGGCGACGCAGCCATTCAGTTTTGGTGGCGGAGCTTGCCTGCCTCTGCCGTGGCGTTTGGAAGCCGCTTTCAGCGTGTGGAGACTTCTCGGGCCGTTTTCTGCTTTTCCCCACAGACGCCTCGGGCCCGGCCTGCTCCTTCCTACAGAGCTGGGCTTTGTCTGGCGCCTCCTGGCATCCCCACAGGAGTCCCGAGTTCTGGAAAGTTCCAGAACTTTCCCAGGTGGCGACCCAGGGCCACCCGCCGTGCCCGCATCTCAGTGTCACTGTCCTTTGTTACCTGAAATACCGTGTCTTCTATGCCAGGGCTTCCGCGTGGCATCGCGTGTTTTAGGATAAACGCAGATCTGACTCCAACTTGGTCATCAAAGGAGCCCCCACCCTGGCTTCCTTCCACGGGGAGCAAGACCTGCTCTCATCCGGTCACAGGACCAGGTGGGTCTCGTCCCACCACCCACATCTCCGGGACATGCCCCCGACTCCCGCCCGCTCTCCGCCTCGTCTGTCCCGCTGGCCTTGTGTCTCCTGACCCCAGAGGTTGGCACTCAGCTCGGTCTGGACCCTTGACTCGGTCACTCCCCAAAGTCTGTCTGGGCCACATGCTTGACTCCTTCCATTCATGGTGCCCCGTCTCCCTCCAGCCAGACCCTTAGCGGCTGCCCGGGGGCCTAGACATGTCTCGCCATGCCCCACACCTGCCCCGCGCAGCAGAGACAGCTCAGGTCAAAGCAGAGCTCCTGATGCCAGCCCAACCCACCCGCCGGGCCCAGCGCACCTTTTGGACACGTCTAGACCCTCTCCCCACCACGCCCTAGCCCCCAACCCCAGGTGCCGCCTCTCCTCCTGGTCCCCCCACACTGGCCTCTCCTCTCTTGCAGGCGGCCGCGTGGTCCCCGGGGCCGAGTGCCGGGGTGGGTCGGGAGCTGGCCTCAGGGCCTCTCCTGGGCAGTCCACTGCCAGGCGCTCTCCCTCCCTCACGCTCCCAGTCACCACTGCAGACCGACTCAGGCTGGTGCTCCTTTCCCCATCTCAGAGACAGGTCTCAGCCGTCTCTGTCCTTGCGATTCTGTCTCCACGTGGGCAGGTTCTCCCTCCTCGTCCTGCGTGCCCGCTCGGCCCCATCACGTCTGCCCAGGCACAGGGCTCCGGGTTCAGCTGAGTTTTAATAGCAAATGTGAACAGAACTTAAGAAGTCAGCTCAAGTGTCATCAAGGGACAAAGTAAGGGCTTGAGGGACATCACCAGAGGCAGGGTGTGCCCTCCCAAGAGAGGCCACTCGGACCGCGCAGCCCCCTTGCGTGGTGCCCAGGCCCCCTCGCCACCTCTGATGGGGTGGGACGCAGCACCCACCCCAGCGCTGGCAGCCAGGACTGTCTTCTAGAGAAAGGAGGCTCTGGGCAGGCGGGTGCCAGGACCTGGCCCACTTCCCATGTGGTCTTCGAGCAGATGGTCAGCTCTGGGCCGAATACAGAGGCGGCAGTGCTGGGAGGTCCCAACGGGGCCATGGGCACCTCGATGAGGCTTCAACGGCTGCGCCCCAGCACACAGGATTCATGGGCACCACAGCCCTGGACACTGACCTTCCACCACCCAGGAGCAGCTGAGACCCAAACCCAGGTGCCCAGGGCGGACGGCTGGGGGCCCAAACAGCATCTCACTCAGCCTTTCGTGATGCCGAGGGTGCATTATAAAGGCTGCGTGAGCAGCGCCAGCTCCTGCGTCATCGCCGCTGTCAGCGCGCTCCCGAACCATCAAGAACAGGCAGTAGGGAGCAGAGGAAGGAATGGGCATCCACCCCTAAGGACCCACCCAGGGACCTCCCTGCTTCACCATCATGGGGACGTGTGGAGAGAGGGGGCTTCCCCAGACCCCGGCCCTGCCCTGTGAGGTCCCCGCCAGAGGGCTGGCCTGCAGGCAGAAGGGCCCATCCCTGCCCCTGCTGGACATGGAACCCAGCTGGGCTCCTGGCCCCTCTCCTGCCAGGAGGGCAGGGTATGACCCCCCGGGCGGGTGAAGGGGTGCAGGTCCTTGCCTTGCTCGCCTGGTGGGGACTGGGTTCCGTCTACACGCTCCCGACCCAGACCTGGGGTCTGTGGAGGGCCAAGTGGGCAAGGGGACACACCTGGAGCAGGTGATGGTTGTGGCCACATGGGGGCCTCAGGGCAGGGCGGCTGCAGCTGATCATGAGTGGGTGTTGCTCTCTGAAAGTCCAGCACAAGCTCCCGCTCACCTGCTCTGGGTTCGAGCTATCTCTGTGGGTCACCACGCTCAGGCCGGGCAGGCAGCCCCCTGGGGGCGCGGGCCTGGGGAGGGTTCCTGCAGGGAGCCCAGCCCCGGGTCCTGCCCAGCTCAGGTGGGCCCAGCTTCACGGGCCTCAGCTTGCCGGTTCCGTGAAATGGGCCCATCACACAAGTGCAGGTGTTAGAGCCGGGTCTAGAACTCTGAGTCACGTGGCCACGCGCCGAGCCCGTGATGGACAGGTGGGCACTGTGCTGCCCAGCCTCCCGTGGCGCGTGTGGGGTGGGGGTGGCCAGAACCTGCTTCTGTCACTGGGGTGGGGCGGCCTTGCACTGAGGGCGCTGCGGGCTGCCGGGCCTCAGGCGAAATGCCCCTCTGCCTCCCAGGAGCCAGCCCCCGCCCCGGCACACACAACTATTTAATTTTGCTCTGGCAAGGAAGAATAGAGCCCTGTGTATCTATTACAGATGTGGGGAGATTGGGCGGCCGGCTGCACACATCCAGAGTCCTAACAAAGCTGGCTACAATCGACTCTGCTGCCATTATCCATTCAGCGGGGGTAATAAATGAGCCGGGCGCAGCCTGCCATATACCACCCGGCCCAGATAACGGCTGAAAGGAGAAAATTAAATTTTGCTTTTGTTGAAACATTATGATTTATGTAGTTGTAATATAGGCTGTGGTGGGCAATTGGGGGGAAAAAAGCCGGCTGAATACCCCTCAGGGTTACTGATGGCTCGCCGGCCACTCAGAGTGCCGAGCGCGGCCCACCCCTGGACGGCCGGCCCGGTGAGGACAGGATGCTCATTAACCGGTCCTGGGAGGGAGGGCACGGGAGCTGGCCCAGGCCCTCCTGTCCGCCCCCCCGCCCGCCCGCCCGGCGAAGGTGCCTGTGCTGGCGGCTGGGACAGGGCCCCCGGCACTGGCTCTCTGGCCCTATCTGGACCTATAAAAAGAATTAACTTCTCCGGCTGGCCCTGGAGAGACAGACCCGGGAGAACATCGCTGTAATTTACAGTCGCACAGCCTGTCCCTTAATTCAGCAATCAGAGCGGGCTTATCACACTGCAGAGGTAATGAACTAACTTAGGCCGCCGCACACAGCCAGGTCTGAGCCTGCGGCCCCCGCCTGTGCCGCGGGCTGCGTGGGGTGCAGCCTGGAGGCTCCCTTGTCCACAGACCACCAGGGAGCCAAGGACCAGCCCCCTCGTTCATGGACAGGGCTGGCTCGGCATCCCTGGACCCACGTGGCCCTGTGTGGCTAGTGGGCTGTTGTCTACCCAGGGCGGCCGCTCCTGCCAGAGGCCTCCCAGCCAAACAGAGCTGGTGCTCAGCAACTCAACACCCCCTCACCGGCGGGCCCAGGGCCTGACGGTCCTCGGGCGCAGACAGGGCATCCCTTTAATGCCTGCAGGCTGGACAGGGCACTTCCCAGATGAGAAACTGAGGCTGAGTGACCACGAGTAAGGACCTGCTGTGAGTTAGACCTATCGTCCCCTGACCCCTGGGTCCTGCTCCTCCAGAGGGGCCACCCTGGTCACCGTAAAGCTTCCCAGACCTTGGTGGTGTGGCCTGGGCCGTCTTTCCACCTCCGTCTGGGGGCAGAGGAGGGTCAGCCTTGGCTCCTGCGGACAATGCTTGTCCCAGCTGCCATTTGCTCCAGGACCCACTGGCCCCTCTCAGTCTCCAGGGACCCAGGTGCCAGTCCTCATCCTTCAAGCTGCTGGATCAGACTTTGCCTGAAACAGGTCCCTTGGCTGTTTGAACCAGACCCCCTGAAGCACGTTGGTGGAGTGGGGGGGTGGGGGCATGGGGTCGTAGGTGAGACCCCAGGCCCTGCTCCCCGAGCTTCCTGAGGGACAGTCCTAGGAGTTAGGGGGCCCCCACACCAGGCCTCTGCTGCTCACGGGCTCTCCAGAGTTTGGACAACCGTGGCCCTGGGCCTCGTGCCCCCTCACTGCCCATGGCCTGCCTGGGACTCCCATGGGCCTGCCCGGCTGGGGTGGGGGTGTCTCTGGGGGACACGGGGCTCCTCCTGACAGCCCCCCTATCCAGGCACCCGACCTTCTGCAGGTGGTGATACCAGCAGGCGGCTGCCTCCCAGGCCAGGGCCTCCTGCCACCTGGCGCAGTGACCGTGGGGCCCAGGTTTGCCCAGCTCGCCATCACAAGGCAGCTGGGGGCCCCTCAGGTCCAGCACCCCGTCATGCTGGGGCCCGACTCACACAGCCAGTCAGAGGAACTAGGGTCCCTGAGTGTGAGTCCCATTATGACCTGTGTGTGCACGTGTGTGTGTGCACGTGTGTGTGTGCTGTGCTCGTGGGTGGTGCAGTATGTGGGTGTCCATCCATACTTGGTTGTGTGCTTGTGAGCGTGCAGGTGTGTGTGCCCCTCTGTCCTCAGTGGTGCTCACACCTCTGCAGGTGCTTCCCTGCCTGCCTGCGCCCTCAGCAGTTAGTGGACTTGCGTCTGCGTCTCAGCTCTCCAGGACCCAGGGGCACCTCTCTGGCCTTGTCCCAGCCGTCCTCAGAGCTGAGGTGGCCACAGCTGAGTAGGGCTTGTGGAGTCAACAGAGGAGGCTCCAGGCCGCGTCCAGCCTGCGTGGAGGCCCCTGTGGCCCGACCCGCTGACCTCCGCCTCTGATCCAGGCCTCGGCTGGCTCTGTGGGGTTGGGGACACTGGGGGACAGGAGTGGCTTGCAGCTGGCACCACCGGGGCCCAGCACAGGTCCTGCCCAGGCCCGGGACCCCTCCTCCGCTCTGCAGCATCGGGCGGGGCGGGCGCGGGATTCCGGTCCGCTGCATCTCCGGAGAAGAGACATAAATAAGGGGTCTGATAAGATGAGATGTGAGTGTCTCTAAGGAGGAGCTGGAGTGATGGAAGTTTCTGGGTGGGTGTCCTGGGCGGGGCCGTGCGGGAGCCGCAGACAATGTCATTTTGAAGAGCGTGAAATCGATGTGCACGCTCCTCAGGACGCCTGGTCTCAAGGTCACACTGAGAGAGGCTTCAGGAGTGTGGGGCGCCCGGGCGGGGCTCTGCGCGGGGTTTCGGGGGGCTGCCTGGTGGGGATGACTCCCCGCGGCTCGCACCGGCACCCTGCCCGCACCCAGCAAGGGACGGCTGAGGCCACGGCCTCCGCTTTGGCCCTCAGACCACAGCTGCCCTTCCTGGATGTGTGGACCCCGGCCTCCCGGGAGATGCCACGCTGGGCCGCATGGCCGACCGGGCCAGAGCAGCGTGGCTGGAGCGGATCGCACAGCCACGAGGAGCGGGAGCCAGGGCCCCGCGGCCAGTCATGGTGCCACCGTCCTCTGAGTAGGACGAGGCGTCTCAAGCCTGTCCTCACGGATGAGGCGGGAGCGGTACAGCACATGGCGCGTGCAGCCCGCGGCCCAGGAGGAGCCCCCGCGGCACCCACCTCTGCCCGCCAGGCGCGCACTCCTGGTGCTCACGGAGGCTGGCGGGCAGCTGACAGCTGAGTCCTGAGTGACAGCGTGTGCCCGGCTTCCACCCAAGTCCCTTTGATGAGTCGAAGGTCTCGTCTGTGCTGGGGGCATCACACAGCGTCGGGCTCTGGCTCCTGAGAGTGCTGGCCTGTGGCCCAGCTGAGCGACACTCTCACCTCCCAGGGTCAGCAACTGCGCTGTCATGGAGATGGGGGCCGTGCTGGTGCCCCGCCCGCAGCCTAGCGCCTGGAGCCCCTGACTGGCAAGGCCAGTCCTGCACTCCTTGTAGGGTATGGGATTGGGGATGGACCCTGTTCTGAAAGGGTGCAAGGCACCAGAGGACACTGAGGGGCCAAAGAGAGTGTCCAGGGACACTGCTTCAGAGCTGGACATCCAGGGTGCGGTGCTGGATGAGGCAGAGGGCAGGGAAGCCGGGGCAGAGTGCAGCTGCCCCCACTGTGACCTCCCCTCCTTTCACTCTGATCACCAACGCTTTTGAAGCAGACATGGAGGGAGGAGACATGTCTGATGGACGGATGGATGGACAGATGGTGGATGAGAGGATGGATGGATGACAAATGGAGGGAGGGAGGATGCATAGATAAATGGATCGATGAATGATAGATTGATAGGTGTGGATAACTGGATGGATAGCAGATGAGGGAGGGATGGATGTGGATGGATGGGTGCATAATGAATGAGGGGAAGGATGCTGGATGCAGGGATGGAAGGAGGGGTGGGGCATGTTTCCACGGGAGGGTGGTGATGGACGGGTGGAAGGTCCGTGGGTGAAGCGAATCTGAGCAGCTGAATATGACCGCACGCGAACACAGCCACGCTGACTGTCCTGCAATGTGTGGCCACAGCCTCCAGGAGGTAGTCAACCTGCCTAACCTGAAAGAGAACTTCTGCCTCCTGCCCACACCAGCTCTACCACCTGCAAACCTGCTACCACCCACACCTCGGCGACCCGCCCGCATTCCCGGGGAAGGCAGCCCTCTGTGGGCACCAGACTCTCACCGGCGGGCCCGCTGACTGATGAAACTACAGGGATGGATGGGTTGGTGGTGCGATGGATGCTCGGTGGTTGGATGTATAGACGTGTGGAGACGGCTCGGCCTGGTGAGTGGATGGGTGGATGGATTGTGCGGGAAGGAGCTGACGACCACTGGGTGGGTGGGTGAATCTATGGTTGAAGGACGGATGGAGGGATGAATGGCTGGATGGTTTCATGGTGGATAAAGGGAGGGCGGGTGATACCCGGGTGGGAAAGGAGGTGGACAGATGCGTATCCTTGTGCAGAGCAGCTGCATTTAGGCCTCACAACCTGACAGGACCACTGCTGATGGTCTGCTGACGACGATGCTCGGCAGCTAGACCTTTTGGGGACCCTGGGAGTCTGAGGGGGCCTCGGCTTTCATGAATGTGACAGGCTGGGAGCACCTGGAAGGCTGGTAGGCACACCCTGAGGGTGGGCACATGGGGTGCCGGGGGCAGACCGGCCAAGCCAAGGCCGCTGGCTGATGCGGCTCCATCCTGTGAGGTCCTCTGGACAATCTTCTGTGCACACTTCGCACCGACAAGACCGGCTGTTCTTGGGGAGACAGTCTCCCCCAGCAGTCCCTTCTCTGTCTCCACGCTTGGTTTTTCTGGGGTTCCCGCACCCCCGGGCGGGGACAGCAGGCGGGGAGCACCCGCTGTGTGCGTGTGTGGCTGCGCGGGGGCAGGCGCCCTCCCACCTGCCCCGGGATGAGGGTGGGCCTGCCAGGCTGCTGTCCCGCGGGAGCGGGGGCGTGTGCGGGCCGGGGGCTGTGTCACCTGGAGGGGCTGGATGCCTGTCAAGGGTGACCGCGTGGCAGCCGGCAATTATGATTCTGAGCAGCGCGTTCGGGCCCGACCAGCGGCTGGGCTCAGCGGTGCCCTGACATTTCTGTGTCTGCGGCAAAATTGAGGTCCTGCTGGAGCCGCGGATATGGCCACCACTTCGTTGGCCTGGCCAGCTGCTGTGCAGCTCTGGGGACACCTCTCACCACTGGGACTCTCAGCCTGACCTCACCTAAGGCAGAAGGGAAACTGAGGCCCAACTGAGTGGGGAGGGCCAGCCTGATCCCTGCAGTGAGGTGAGGCCTAGAGTGTGGCCCATGGGGCCAGGGACCCTGGGCCGTCCACACAGGCCCTCACACCCGGGGGACAGGAAGGCAGGTGACTGGCCCTGCTTTGTTGGAGCCTGAGAGGGGTGGACTCTGCCCGGCAGGGCAGCCTCACCCCCACTACCCACCCCCTGCAACCCTGCTCCTAGGAGGTCACGACCCAGCCTGGTCCCCAGATCCCTGGCCCACCTGCCCTGCTGACCACTCTCTTCTGGACTGGCCCTCTGGTGCTCACAGACTCCTGGCCACCCGCTGGGGAGGGGTCCCGGCTCCGCCACCTCCCACCCTGCCATCCTTCTCCCATGGTGAGATCCTCCCACACCCACACCCAGGGCCCCCCGTTCTTCACACCAGCAGGCACAGCCCCTGCCGCCCCAGAACCCAAACACCACCCTCCACGTTACCCCAGGGCTGTGATGCAGCAGGAGTGAATGCACGAACACACATGAGACGTGTGTACACACGTGTGCATTTGCGTGTATACATCTGTGTGGGCCATCTGCGCGTGTGCACGTATGCAGTGTTTGGCAGGTGCCATGTGCACGGGTGTGAGCATGTGCACACCTGCTCATCAACTCACACATCTGGCCCTACCGCTGCCTCCAGGGAGAAGGGCTGGGGTGGGAGTTCTGCTTCCAGACTCTGGGTTTGCTGCCCCTCCCCGACCCTCCCAGGCCCTCTGCCTGACCAAGCCGGCTTCTTGGTCTTGGCAGAGCGGAGGCCACAGAGCTGGAGTCCAGCCCCACCACCCGCCGTCTCCACCTGTAAGTGTGAAAGGGAGGAGGCTCTGGGTTTTCCAGCCCCAGGGTCCTGGTCCCCGACGGCCTGGTCACAGGGGTGAGCAGTCCCGGCCTGCTTGCAGACCTGGCTCAGCATCAGGACAGCGGCCGCCGGCCCGCGCTGGTGGCAGGCGTGCTCCGCCCCTGGCCCCCTGGAGCCGGAGTCGCCCGCTGGGGGCACGGCGGGCGGGGACTCTGCGGTGCGCAGCGAAGGCTATTTAAATGCTCCATTGGAGAGGGATTAAAGTTTACGCAAGGTCACCGAGGATGTGATAATTATAATCACAGGTTTTGGCTCCACAATGACAGCCATTTGTTATTTCCGCTCGGCGGCTCCGGCGCCCCGAGCTGGTGACAGGCGTGGACTGATTTAGTGGCCCGAGCCCGCACCCCTCTGCCCACCGCAGTCCCGGCAGCCCCCACCCTGGCCCGGGCTTATTATGGAGGGGAGGGGGAGCGGGCAGGGGGACAGGGAGGGGCGGGGCCTGGGACGCCGTGATTGACAGCAGCCACTGGGGCGCCGTCGGGCTTCAGCCTGCTGGTCCCAGAGCCAGCTGCGCAGGCCGGGCTCACAGCCTTTCCTGTTAGTGGGCGGTGGCTGCACCGGTCAGGTCGCTGGCATTGGGTGCTCTGACTTGGCTGCTGGCCTGGACCACGCACACCTCCCGCAGCTCAGACACGTGTGGGGTACGGGGTCCTTGGGAAGGGCACAGGGGGCGCCTATCTGCAGACTTGCTGGGTGGGCTCCTGCCACGTGCAGGCCCGCTGAGCACCCAGGGGTGGCCCCCTGTGCACTGGGCAGTGTCAGGCCACAGAGCTGTGTGGACTAAGGGGGGCCTGGTCCACCCCAAAGGCGGTGAGAGCCCCGGCTGCCGCTGGTGGACTCCTAGGAGGGGAGAGAGGGACAACTGGGTGCCGGCCACACCCGCCCGTGCTGTGGTGATTAATGCCACTTTTTTCGTTTGTTTTCACAATCAGAGGTGAGCGTGCTTTAATATATATTAAATGGTGATAAATGGGGGTCCAGGCGGCCAGTCCCACACAGCATTTGTCTGAGAGCAAGCAGAGATTGATAACTCGCAGGCAGAGTAAACAGCCTGTGGGGAGCTGGTGCCCAGTCTCTCTCTAGGGCACCCAAGTCCCGCCCTCTGTGCCCACCCTGGTCCTGGGTCCGAGCTGGCCAGGCTGTGGTGACCACCAGTGGGCAGGCTGGACTGGCCTGGAAGGCGATTGTGGCCCTGGCAGTGGCGGGGGACAGTCGAGCTCCCAGGAAGCCCCCTGCCAGCCACAGGCCCCTCCCACCTCCTGTGCCTGAGCTGGTCAGTGTGCCGCCTGCCCTGGAACCTGCGCCGTCCACCAGGGCAGAGGCACATGCTCCAGCCTCCGGGCCCTGGGTGGACCCTCTCCAGTGCCGGCTCACGACCGGGCAGCTCCAGCAGGATCCTCGTCCCCACCCCAAGGGGGCCCAGGGCCTGTGGGAGCCGGTGCCTGTAGTTGGCCAAAGCTGGTACACATGGGTCACCTTGGCTCGGGCATGTCCAGCGGGTGGACCTTTAGCTTCTTAGAGCTGGCAGTGGCCCCTGACCTCTGCCCTCATGTCCTCTGCCATCCCTGACCCCACCCACTGGTGCAATAGTGTCACCGAAGGCCCCTCCAGCAGAGGCACCACGCCCGTTGAGCCCACACCCACCACCCTGGGCACAGGCAGAGGCCCGGAGGTGCACGGGCTTCCGGCCACAAGTCATCCTGTCCTGCCTAGGGTGCCTGGTCTGTGCCTCCCCCACTGTCCTCTAGAAGCGGTCCCTGACGTGTACCTGGGTGAGGCTGTGTCCCCAGGGGCCCTTCAGGTCGTGGGGAGCCGAGGGTCCTGCTGGGAGAGGGACCCAGTCCGTGTTCATGGCAGCATCTCTCCCTTCCATTTCTCTAGCTCAGGCCCAGGAGGGCTCTCTGGTGCTGGCTGGACACCCCAATTCTGCCTGTAGGACACAGTCCGGCACCCCCACTGCAGGGAGCTGAGCTGGCCACACTGTCCCCTTGGGCCACAGATGCGCTCAGGCACCTCCCTAAGCCGGAGCGCCCATCACCTCCCAAGAACACTCCCCACTGAGAGTCCAGACAGGTTTCCTTCCTGCACATCTGCTCCAGGGGCCCAGGGCGGCCCTGCGGGCAGGCTGGGTGTCCACACAGCTGTGCTGTCCACCCCGGTCAGTCTGTCAATGGTGGCTTTCACCTTAAACTGCTAGGGAAGTCCCTCATTCCCACCGCACTCTTTCTGCTCCATTGGGATCCTGTAGCATCGTCCTGGCTGGACGGGTGTCCCCTCACTCCTTGCTGTCTCCCCGAGATGGAGCAGAGCCTCCCAGGAGTCCTGATGGGATGTGACAGCCACAGGGTGTCCGGGCCGTGGCTGGAGTACTGTCAACGTGGGCTCAGGGGTAGGAAGGTCCTACATGGGAGGTGCCAGAGATTTGTCCTGAGACCGGCTGCAGGGCCCCAGGGCATCGCCCACGAGATGTGGGCAGCAGGCCAGCCTGCACAGGGGTGGGTGCTCTGGGCAGCCAAGGATGGCGCGGGAGCAGGGTCTGTGGGGCCCTCTGGGTGGAGTCCTGTGACCCTGTGACCCTGAGCCCTGCTCCACAGTGTGGCTCTTCAGGAGGGCAGCGCCCACAACAAGAAGGCCGGGAGGCTGAGGCACCGGGCTGCAGGGGTGGCGCTCAGGGCGCTGCATGCAAAGGCCCTGTGGTCGGCTGCTGGCTCCTGTGCCGCAGCCTTTGCTCTTTTCTGTGATGCTGCTAATCTATTATTCTTCTATTCGGGAGCTTTTTCTTTTCACGGTTTAGCTCTTCACTCTCATCGCCCTCCCCAAACCACTGATTTTCTCGTTTGAAAGGCAACTCCCCACTGAAATGCTCGATGTGGTATCAGACTTGGGATCCGTGCGCTATGTGGCCTAGAAGCCCTGCCTCTAGGTACCTGCCAGCACATGGGGTTTCGTCTGGAGTCGATCCGACCTGCCGCCCGAGGGGCGCGCTGGCCTGGCTGACTGAGTGCGCGCCTGGCCTCCCTCCCCGGAGGGTCCCTGTGGCTCTGTCCAGCACGTGCCGGCGGTGGCCTGTCCAGCCTCACGTGGCACCTGGGCCTTCTCAGTGTTCCCGAGTGCCCGCTCTGAGCCTCCCGCTGGTGGGTTACGTGGGGCGGCTGCAGCGGCAGGCCTGCGGCTCTGCGGGGCGGCGTGGCCACCTGGCCTACAGCCAGCCTGTGTCTTTCTACTCTCCGCTGTCGTCCACCTGGGCTCACAGGCTGGCCGTGTCCCAGGACAGCCGCCTGCGTGTAGGGGCGCCCTGTCAACCCAGGACGATGTTACACGGATCCCGACTGAGTCGGTGAGCACTCGGTCCCAGCCCCTGACAGAGCGGCGTGTTTCCCAGGGACACAGTCGCACCTGCAGGAACGCTGTCCCTCTCCAGCCGTCTCCTGTCTGCGCGGTCACGGGGGGCCTCAGAAGCTCAAAGAGCAGTTACCAGTGCTGTGGGGGCCACCGTCCAAGGTCAGTTTCTGGAGGCTTCCCCTGGGTGTGCAGCAGCACCTCCCGTGCTTCTCCTCTGTGTCCTGTGGTGGGGCTGGCACTGATGGGTGGTCACGGCGTGGGGCGTGGGGAGGGGCAGGAGGGAGGCTGGGGGTGCTGGTGGGATCTGCACCTGGGGGGCTGGCAGGGAGCCGATGGGGCAGGGCTGGAAGGCCCAAGGGCCCCCTGGGGGAGCCTGGGACCTCAGGTCACTCACCCCGTCCCCCAGGCCGGAGCGGGTGTCTCTGGCCGTGTCCACACTGGGTCCATCCCGCCAAGCACACGGCTGCATCTCCTGTGGCCTGGCGGGTTGGGCAGCCGCAGTCCAGCCCTGGACGCGGTGAAATGCACTATATAAATGTAAATTTCCCCCCGAGTTGCACCGGTCGTTCCACCAGCCATCAGCACAGCCCTGTCAGTCCAATTTTTCACACTTGGTGTCTCTGTTCTCTGTCTGGGCCAATCTTGTCTCCCTGGGCCGTGGCGGGCTGGCAGCTGGAAAAGTTCAGCCTGGCAGATTCAGACAGGACCACTCCGCAGGCCCGTGGCAGGAAGGGGTGGCTTGGGGTCTGCGGGGTCACCTGGAGGGTGAGGGGGCGGTGTGAGAGGAAGGCCCCCCACGGCCAGCTACCGGGGGCGCTGGGAAGGGGATGACTGACGGCGAGAAAGGCTCAGGGCCCTCCTCCGCCTCACCTCCCTGAACTTGGCCACCTCAGGGGGCACCTGGGCCTCAGCATCTTCCTCCGACCCCACCTGGGAACACACTGCGGGCCCCGGGACAGGTCCCAGCGTGGCTCGCTGGTCCTGGTTGGGAGCATGGAGCCCAAGGGTCCACTTTGCAGAAGGTAAAACTGAGGCCGGGGAGGAGGCATGCATGTCCCAGAGCACAGACACAGCAGGGCTGGACCCCTGGCACCTGCAGTGGGCAGCAGGCAGGTGTCCAGCCGGGGAGCAGGTGAGTGGGAAGTGCAACCACAGGCTGGCCCCAGGCCCGGGCTCTGCCCACCTCCCCGGCTCTGGGCTCCAGCCACTTCAAGCCCTGCGGGCACTCAGGGTGGCCGCCTGGGTGGGAAGAGGTTGTGTTCCTGGAGGTTTGGGACTGACACCCCCGCAGGGCAGCCACACTCTGGACCAGGTGATGGCAGGGGAGGGGAGGGGCTTCGGGAGCAGCTTTGTGGGCACGAGAGCGGCAGGTGCACAGGGCGCTCCCTCCTGACCCCTCCCGGTCCCAACTCGCCTTGGTTTTCTCCTTCCAGAATATTCTTCCGTGCGTTTTCAATCAGCATCACGGCTGAAATTTGCCACGTGTCACCTGTGACCGCGAGTGAGGACCGGGGTGTGGGGTGCTGCCACACGGTAAGCACCGGCCTTCTCGCCAAGAACACCAGCCCCAGTCCAGGGCCTGCTTTTAATTAGGCTGTTCATCTTCCCAGAATTAAGTGGTGAGAGATTTTTTGGCCCTGTTTTTAAAAATTGAGATATAACTCACATAACATAAAATTCACCATTTTAAAGCACACAATTCTGTAATTATTTTGTTATATACATGAAGTTGTTCAACTAACACCACTATCGAATTCTAGAACATTCTCATCTCCTGAAGGAAACCTGCCCCATTAGTCGCCCTGGCACCCCCTGCAGCCCCTGAACCCCCAGCACCCCTGTACCTCCTGCAGCCCCCAAATTCCCCACAGCCCCTGCACCCCCACATTCCCCACAGCCCCTGCACCCCAACTGGCTTCCTGCAGTGGCTCTGCTGTTCTGCAGTCAGACGTGTACCCCATGTCACTGGGCTTGTCACATCACAGAGCTGTCTTCACGCTCACCTGCTGTGGCCGGTGACAGTGCAGCTTCCTGTTTACAGCCAAGCAATATTCCCTTCCAGAGTGACTGACTCTGTGTGTCCACCAGTTGATGGCCCTTGTGTATTTGGGAGGCTGTTTAAGTTTCGAAGATAACGCGCCTACTTGTCAGCAGGCTGGGGCAGCCACCCAGCCCCGCCCCCTCAGCCAAGCCCCGCCCGTGGCCTTCCCCTTCTGCCCCGCCCACAGCCACAGCCCCGCCCACAGCCTTTCCCTTCCTCCAAAGCCCCGCCCTCATCCCCTCCCCTCGGCCACAGCCCTACTCCGCCCGCCCCCCCAGCCATTTCCTCTCACGTGGGCCCCTTGTGCCCCCACAGGGAGTGCCCACCACACTGCAGGACCCAGATCCCCCTGCCCTCAGGGCAGGAGAGGGGGCAGGAGAGTAGGAGATGATGGAGTGGGAGGATTTTGCATGTTTGGGAACTTGCTGCTCCAGACCCTGTGGAGGTGCAGGAACTGGCCTTCCGGATGGAACTCTCCCCCCCAGGACAGCCTGGTGACCGCTGCCTGACAGGTTGGGGGCATTCAGGGCCTTCTCTGCGGGGCACAGAACCTCAGGGTCCCTCCAGTACCCTCCAAGCAGGCCCTCGGGACCGCGCTGCAGGATCTACCCCAGGCCACGCTTTCTCCAAAGCCGGCGGTGATCTAACTGCTCTTCGAAGCGCACTCACGCTCTGAAGAGCGCAGCCGACTGCCAGCAAGCGGCCCCTCTAACGGGCATCCTTGTCGGCCTTTGAGACCACGCATGCGAAGTCCTGTGTGGAGCCGCTGCTGGGGCAGAGGCCGAGGTGGCCACGCCCAAGCCCCTGGCCTACTCAGGACAGTAAGGGCTCAGCGCCCTGGAGGGATGCCCTTTGGCCCAGTGGCTAATTGAATAACAAAGTCAATACAGGCCTGTGGGGCACCAGCTCCCTTTGATCTCTCTCCTGGGCAGATCAATTAAGTGTTATCAATTAATGGTTCTGCTTAAAAGGGACACGTGTGAGTCACTTTCACAGCAATGTCAGGTCTGCAGGCCCGCTGGGGAACACCACGTCCAGACACCCCCGAGCAGGGATGTGATGGCAGCTGGCCCACGGGGTGAAGGGAGTCAGGATGCTGTTGCCGCCAAAGCCTGGACCAGGCCTGTATTCAGGGACGCCGACTGGTGACGGGGACTACTGGTTTCTATCATGAAAGTCGCTCAGCGCCCTGATCCTTCTCCTTACCCAGGTCCCCACAATTCTGCATCAGCTAGGAGGGGCCTTGGCACAGCCCCGAGCCTGACACCACCAGGCCCATTCCAGGGACACAGGCATGAGGGAGAAAGAGATGCCACACCCAGAGCTCCCTACAGGCTGGGGCCTGCCTGGGTCTGCCCCACTAGCAGCTCCTGGGCTGGCCCCAGGAAGGAAACGCTCCCACCCAAACTGCCAGCTCCCTCTCCTTGCTGAGGACAGCAGGGCCATGCCAGGGGCCAGGGCCTCTGAGCTGCTGTGTTCCTGGTCCTGTGCTGTGACCTCCCACCTCAGCCCATCCTCTTCACTGTGTCACTGGCACCCTCATTATCGCTGGACATCAGACATCATGCTCAGACTGGGTTGCTGTGGAGCATGGCATCTGCTGACTCAGCCCACCCCACCCCCGCCTCCCAATAGACCCCAGCACATGGGGGTAAGGGGTGGGGACCCTGCAACGTGGGCTGCTTGAGTGGGACCCCAGGGGAGAAGTATCAGGTCCCCAGGGTAAGGCTGGGAGGAAGCAGTCCCCTCACCAGCGCCACCCTTCCCGTTTCTTTGCTGAAGCCTACCTGAAGCCAAAGAGCCCTTCAGGGAAGATGGATTGCTGGGTGGCTGTCCTGGGCCATGGAGACAGATCTAGAATGCAGCTGGAGTTAGATTTGGTCTCCAATCTGGTCTTTGCCTTCTGTCAGCTAGGTAGCACTAAGGAAGTGGCTTTACCTCTGAGTCCAGTGTCCTTATCTTATAGGACTGTTTCAAGAGAACATATATGAAAAGTGCTATGGACCTGAAAGAATGGTTGTTATGGTGATGGTAGTGATGGTGATGATGGTGGTGGTGATGGTGGTGATGGTGACGGTGATGATGGTGGTGATGGTGATGATGGTGGTGGTGATGGTGGTGATGGTGACGGTGATGATGGTGGTGATGGTGGTGGTGATGGTGATGATGGTGGTGATGGTGATGATGGTGGTGGTGATGGTGGTGATGGTGACGGTGATGATGGTGGTGATGGTGGTGGTGATGGTGATGATGGTGGTGGTGATGGTGATGATGATGGTGATGATGATGGTGATGATGGTGGTGATGGTGATGGTGGTGATGATGATGGTGGTGATGGTGATGATGATGGTGATGGTGGTGATGATGATGATGATGGTGGTGGTGATGGTGATGGTGGCTAGGAACAGACATTTGACTCACACAGTTCCTGAGAGGCAGGGATCTGAGTGGCTTAGCTGGGAGAGTCTGACTCATGAGTCTCCATCAAATTGTCATACAGGAGTGCAGGCATCTCAGAGCTTTACTGGTAAGGCTGTGCTTCCGAGATCACCCCCAGGCATTATCAGGGACTGATTCTCAGTGACTGTTGGCTTCTCCATAGGCTGCCTGTGTGGACATGAACTTCCTCCCCAGAGCCAGTGATAAGAGATGGTGTTGCGGGGGTGGGGTGGAACCAAGCACTCAAGACAGAAGCCCTGTCTCTGCTGAAACCTAATCCCACCTTCTGCCACTTCAGGCCCTAGGGCGCTCCCACCTGGGAATGTCAGGGCCCTCTCAGAGGCCACCTGCTGGCAGGGGGAAGGATGGTGAAGAGCCCTCTCGGCCATGAGGTGACAGGGGAGGCCCCGTCCTCAAAACTTAGAAGCGATATGCCCAGCCAGACAATGGTACCCGTGCTTTGCCTCTTCCGGCTCTCCGGCTCTCCTCTTCTGGCTTGGGCTAGTCCCCTCTGAAATGCTCTGTTGTAGATGGTGGTCCCCTCCTATTATTGTGCAAAAAGCCAGATCAGTGCATAAGAGGGAGGGGGAGTCACTGAGACCCCACCCCCCAGGGCTGGCCTACGGGAGCTGCCCTGCAGTTGAAGCTGTCTGACCCCTGGTGCCCTGGGCCATCGCCTGGGGCCGCAGCTGGCGGAGCCAGACCCAGTCAGCCCGGCTCAGAAGGGAGCCAGCTCCGCGGCCCCGGCCCCGCCCAGCCCCGCCCCGCCCAGCCCCGCCCAGCCCCGCCCAGCCCAGCCCCTTCTCCGCCGAGGCCCCGCCCCTGTCCCGGCCCCGCCGCGGCCCCGCCCCTGGCCCGCCCCCGCCCCGGCCCCGCCCCGGCCCCGCCGCGGCCCCGCCCCAGCACTGCTGGGATAAATTCTCCGCTAACAACCTCTGCAGTCGCCGGCCCTGAGGGATGAACGTGGCGTCCCATAATTTCCCAAGCGCTGCCCGATGGGACAGTTTGTAATAAAATTGCCTCTAAAAACATATTTGCAAGTTGCCACCACATTTTTTAAGCAGAACAATCTCTTGCGGTGGCTCTTCGTCTCCGTGATTAAGTAGCCGCCTTTCTCACACATTCTGTCATGCGTGCCTCCAGCAGCCGAGGAAAGGGCCTCTCTGCGGGGGGGCCCCCCTAAATAAAGGGGTTATCTGATGAATCCCCTCTCTAGGTGGCAGGTGGCAGGCTTGGCCCTGCGAGGTGAGGGATGAGCGCAGCCGCCTCCTCCCTGCTGGGAGGGCGGGCTGGGCAGGGTCACAGGGTACCCGCACCTGGAGGGCCAGGCAGGGCAGGTCCAGCTCCTGCCACATACTCAGCCTGCCCTTTGCCTCCCACCGGGACGCAGACACCAGCTGGGCGGGGAGGGGCCCGCAGGCCCAAGAGGAGCAGCCTGGCTGGCACCCTGCTGAGCCCCTGGGTGCTGGAGGCCCACAGCAGCCAGGGGGCGCTGGGCCTGCACCCCCTGGGCCACCGGGGCGCCTGGGCAGAGGGCGCACCTGGGCCTGGCGAGGGACAGACACACGCTTAGGCGGGCCACTCCCTGAGCTCCTGCTGCGGTCACCGGCTGAGCCACCCCTGCTTGACCTGGGTCATTGCTCCCTGTCTTGCAGGTGGCCGTTATGCATCCCTGTAGAGACCCCGACGGCCGTCCCTAGTTTTACAGGTCACACACACCCTTTGAGAATGAGCGTCCCAAGTCCTGGCCAGATCAGGCAGCCAGCAGGGTGAAGGCAAGGTCAGAGCGAGGTCAGAGCGAGGTCAGGGAGAGGTCAGAGAGGTTAGGGGAAGGGGCGGCTCCATCTCAGTGCCTGTCCTCACCAAGAATGAAGGGCTAGCTGAGGTGTACAGCCGTGGTGCTGGACGCCATTGTCTGGGCCTCACCGGTGACAGCAGGGATTGGCCCAGGTGGCACTGGGCAGTCATGCAGAGCTGATGAAGGTCACATGATGGCCATTAGGCCTGCCCTCCTAGAGGCCAAGTCGACAGTCCTCTGCCGGGGGCTCCTGGGTCCTGGGTATCACTTCCCCTTGCTGGGATGGGTTTTCAGGGCACCGGGCAGTTTCTAGTGGTGAGAGAGGGAGGGCCCTTCCTGACCCAGGGCCGAGTCAGCCACCCCCGGACCAGGCCACAGGGATGTTCCGGTGGGTGCCGGTCTACACGCAGAGCTTGCGGAGCTGAGGGGAATGTCAGGATGGAGGCTAGAGGGCTGTAGCAGCGGGGCCAGGCCCGGGCGGTGCCGTCTCACTGGAGCAGAGAGGGAATGGGGTCCAGGACAGGCCCCATGAGGTCGATGTCAAAGTGCCGGCTGAGGCCACCAGGAGAGCAGAGCAGGTTCAAGGCCAGTGGGTACAGGGCCCTGAGCCGGCCAGGATGGAACAGGCAGCCTTGAGTGGGCATGGGAGGGAGAGCGGCTCTCTGCAGAGCTGGACAGCAAGTCACCCCCCCACCCCGATCCCAGTGAGTCTGCCCTCGACCCTCGCAGATGGCTCAGTGCCCTCCTCCTCAGGGACACCTCATTTACCCCGTCCTGTGCAGCCCTTCGCCTGGTGGCCCTCACCCCGTCGCACCCCCAAAGCATGCCAGGAAGCAGACACAGACACGCTGGGTGGGAGGGTCGGGGATGGGCTCCTGTGCAAACAGATTGGGTTTGGCTGAGCCCAGGGGTCGCACTGTGGGTGGCCTGTCCGCACCTGGTCCGGGGTGAGACTGCCCGACAGGACACAGCTGCATTCCACAGGTCCAAACTCCAGCTCCTGCCTTTTGCTGGCGTGGGCTGCAGCCTTCCAGAAGATTCTGCCTGACACTCATGCGGCTGGTCCACAGAGCTGAGGGCTGGGAGCTGGTGGCTGCAGGAGGAGTCACAGGGGCTGGAGGGTGGAAGACTTTCTGGAGAGCAGGCAGCCAGCGAGCAGAAGCCACCGGGGAGGCGTGGGTCTCTGCTGAGCGCCCACATCCTATGTGTGGGCCCAGAGGACTGGGCGCCCCCTTGGGCTGCCGCGGTGGGCAGGAGCTGGGCCGATCTGAATTTACCGGGCCTCCTTCCTCTCCATGGAGGAGGCTTGTAATTGTTCCTCCCTGGGGAGTGGAGTCCCCGCCTGCCGCCGGCGCGGAGGTGCAGACCGCGGGGCTTCCGTCGGTGCGACCCGGCCCGCATGTAGATGAGCAGCGGTGGCCCTTTCTTTCCGCGCCTGCAAACAGGCTCCGATAAGGGGATCTTTGTAATTACATGAGCGAGCGAGCGAGCGAGCGGCACTGGTCAATTCTGACTTTTAAATACCGCAGGGCCGAGAAAGGAAAGAAAGCGCTGAACACATGTTCCCGGCGCGCGGCCTCGAGGCGGCATCTCCGCAGAGCCGCTGGCCGGCTCTCCTTTGTGAGCGCTATCGCTCCATCACGGCGGAGATCATTTCCAAATTAAATTTTATGGTCCATTACTTACTGCTCCGACACTGGTCTAATGGAATCTTAAATGGAACTGACTTGATCTGTGTGGGGCTGGCCTCTCAGTTAGGATGTTATTTAGTTCTAATTATCAGATAATGAACTCGGGAAATTTAATTTTTAATATTTGTATGTCAAAAGTCCATTGTGCTCCGCCTCGGGACTTTAAATTAAAAGTTAACGCGGGTTCTGCAGGTCCTGCAGGCCTCCACGATGTGCCCACCCCAAGCCCTACTGTGCGCCTCGCTGTGGGTGGACGGGTGCAAGGCGGCCCAAGACACCGGCAGGGGAGCCCTGCCTGTTGCGACGGCTACCGCTTGGGGGTTCACGGCTCAGAGACAAGGGCACCTGCACCCGGCTGCCCCCAGGCCCCAGAGACAATGGAAAGGCCCTCGGCCGGGCAGTGGACTCTCAGATACGAGAGGAGGGGTGGCGCTTCCCCCTCACCCTCTGGGAAGGGCCTCCCTCCAGGAAGCCGTGACTGTCCTTGCCTCCTTGTCCAGGCCATCCACAGACTCTCAGCCTGGACAGTGTTGGCCGCCCATCCTTCCCACCCTTGCACAGGTGCTCCCGCAATGCCAGGGCCAGTCAGTCTGGGTCCCGGGGTCCCCTGCCAGCTGTGGCCCCGGGCTCCCTCCGCTTCCTGTGAAGAGTTAAAATCTCAGATTTCTCAGCATCAGTCAGACCGGGGGCTCCCCCTGCTCTGAGCACAGGTGAGGCTGGGAGAGAGGGCTTCAGACTGAGACCCCGAGCCTCCCTGAAGGAAGACAGACCTGGAAGGAGAGCTGTGGTGACCAGGTCATGGTGGGGCGGGGTGGGGCCAGGAGGAGGGACTGGGGCTGCCATGATTGAGGGTCCAGTGCCCCCAACAGGAAGGCAGGTTGGAGGGAGGCTGTGAGGGACTCGGGATTGACTGCAGCCAGGCAGCCAGGTTCCGGGTTCCCACCACCACCCAGATGAGCTGGAGGCAACTCTCTGGGCCCCAAGGTCACCTGGAGAGCCATGAGGTGGCAATGGCATGATGGACTGCCTGCAGCCCTCCCCATGGGCCCCACGTGTGTCTCCCCGCCCTGGGCTGCATTGAAAAATGACGGGCAACTCCCTGTTCATCACCACACACGCCTGCCCACGCCTGGGGCTGGCCCGTGAGTCCGCCCACTGGCACTGGACACTTATCTGGGCAATCTCACGCAGTCCCTCCTGCGGGGCACCCGACGCATGGGCAGGGTCCTGCCTGGAGTCCGGTCTCCTGCACACGCGGCCCCCTGGGTGCCCAGAGTTTCCTTGGGGTCTCTGTGGGTCAAGCCGAAGTTGCCGGTTCAACATCACTTGATGCAAAAGCAACTGGTCAGGCTTGCTGGCGTGACCGCACCGGGCCGTCCCATCCAGGACCCCGCCCCGCTGCAGGCCCTGCGGTGTCCGTGGGTGGCTGGAGGTCGTGGTCAAGGCTGGCGTGCCCTTCACTCACGCCAGGGTCCTGCTAACTGCCTGGGACCCTGCCTGCGTGCCCAGTGCCCTGGGAACCTGTGCCCACAGGAGGCTGGGCCAGGAGCGACCCAGGCTGGGAAGGCCACCAGCACGAGCTGCCAGGCAGAAGCACTGGCCTGGACGGAGGAGCACTTAGCCTCGGGCTGAGTGGCATCCAAGCTACTGGCAGCTGCAGGCAAACCCTCAACTCTGCAGGCACCCCTACCCCTCCCTGCACCTGCCTGTCCGGTGCCTTCCCATGTCCTTCTGGTCCAGCATCCACCGTCACCTCCAGACTCACCTTCAGTGACTCAGAAGAGAGACACCCTCATTTCAGCTTTTGCTTTTTCAGCAGAAATCTGCACCCGAAGCCGAGAGCTGAGTGACACCCACCTTCATGGGCGGGACTCTGAGCACATGTACTTCCCAACACCTCAGCCCGTCTGTGCTGTGGGCCCCACGTCCTGACGGGCATCGGACAGATGCAGCCTCTTTATGGTTGTGTTCAGATTTCTTTGTTGTGGTAAAACACACATCCAGAAAATGGATCATCTTGACCATCTGGGAATGCGCGGTTCGGTGCATCAAACATCCACCCTCTGACCCCATCCGTCCCTGCACCGCCTTGTAAAACTTGTAAAACTGTAAAACTGACGCCCTGAGCATACCTGGTGGAGGAGCAGTTAGGTCAGTCGCCTCCGGCCAAAAGCCCAGTCCACACACATCCCAGGGACCTGAGTTCATGTCCTGAGGGGAACAACCAAGATGAACAACTAAATAAAATAGATAAAAGCTTCTCCTCCTCTCTTTCCACCTGACTGCCTGCCCACCTTCATTCCTGCTAGCACCTTTCCTTTAAAAACTTGACACTGTCCCCATTCAACACTCACCCACCTGTGACCCAGGCCACCCTCCACGTTCTGTCTCTGACCTGACTCCTCCAGGGTCTCCCGGGAGTGAGTCACATGGGGTTTGCGCCTCTGTGACCAGGTATGTCATTAAGCATCATGTGCTCAGGTTTATCCACATCAGAATTGCTTTCTTTCATTGTTTTGGAGGAAAGGTGCAGCAAGAACGAAGGTGAGCAGGGCAGGCAGGCAGAGACAGGAGAAGAAAGCCTGCATTTATTTTATTCAGTTGTTCATCTTGGTTGTTCCCCAGCCAGGACGCAAACCTGGTCCTTGGGATGTGTGTGGACTGTGCTCAGCCGCAGGCTCCACTAGGGCGCAGCTGGGCTGTCTTTCCTGTTAAGACTGAAGAATGTCCATGGTGTGGGTGGCCCACACTTGGCTCACCCGTCCACTGTGGATGGACACCTGGTGGGTCCACATTTTGTCTGCTATGAACACAGGGGACATGTGTCTCTTCCAGTGCCTGCTCCCCATTCCTTCAGGTCCACCCAGAGTGGGGCGCTGGGCCGTATTTAATCCATGTCATACCAGTGCTGTTCCCACGGCAGCTGCATCAGCTCACGTCCCACAGGCCCGGCAGGGTCTCCTGTCCCCCGCACTTGTCTTCTGTGGTGGTCATAGCTGTGCTCTCCCAGGTGTGAGGCGGCTTCGTGAGTGCAGGCGTCAGCTTCTCGTCAGAGGGGCACAGGCGACCGAAGTTGCTGTGAGTTCAGCGAGCTGATCAAGTACACGGGGGGAGGCGCGGGGCGTCGGGAGGAACGGGATCCACGTGTGTGCACAGGCGCACAGGGGCAGGCGGGCTCCCAGCTCCGCCAAACTCAGCACGTCTCCAGCTACCTCCCTGTGCACGCCCGTGCCAGGCGGTCCCAGGCCTGGGCTGAGTTCCACATGGTGCTTGGTGGGCGACGCTACCCAGTCTGTGGCCGGTTCTCAAAGCGGGGGTGGGCGTGGGGTCCGCACGCCCGCCAACGCCTGGATTGCTTCTCGGCTCCCTCCTGACTCTAAGCAGGGACCCAGAGTCGCGGGGACCCAGAGTCGCAGGGACCCGTCTTCCAGGAGATCCTCCAGAGTTCTGCAAGGCAGCCGTCGAGACCCCGGGATTCCGTGCCGCGGCCCGACCCGCCCGTCTGGCCTGCGGGCTGCAAACTGAGCTTGAACCCCACTTTCAGGGGCGTCGCCCCTCCTATTGGTCCTTGCTGTTTGGTTGAACACATTTGGGCAGCGCCCCAGTCTGTTCTGATCAGACCTCGTCAGGGCTGGTGGGAGATGGGCCCCGGGCTCCCCAGGGCTGTGTGCCGCTGGCCCAAGCCATGAGCTTTGCCTCTTGCTTCGGCCTTGTCCCCCTCTGAGCCTGCGTCCGTGCCTGGGAGGTGAGGGCGCGGCCGGCCGCACGCCTCCACCCGAGACCAGCTCCCTGCACCAGCGACTGGACACCATCCTCTCCCCATGGCCTGGGCACCTTGCCCAACCCCGCTGACCACGGACGTGAGCATTTGCTTCTGGCCCCATTTCCACGCCACGGTCCCCGCATCTCTGTCCACACCACGCTGTTCAGTGCCTGTAGTTTCGTAGTAAATTCTCAAGCCAGGGACGTGGGGCTTCACACTTTGTTCGTTTCAACACTGACTCTTGGCTGTTCCTTGATAGTCAGTATGAAAATATTTCTATTTCTGCAGAACCGCGTTGTTGAGCTTCTGGCAGAGATCGCACTGAGCGTGCAGAAGGCTCTAGACAGCACTGCTGCTTCAACAGTGTTTTCCCTTCTTTAGATCTTCCTTCATTTCCTTCAGTTACGTTCAGCTGTTTTCAGAACAGGCCTTTCCCCTCCCGGCGAAGTTTGCTCCTGGCGCCCCCTGGTGGAGCAGCGGTTAGCACAGCCCGCGCATCCCAAGGACCCCGGTTCCGTCCCCGCCCAGGGGCCACAAGCAAGACGAACAGCTAAATAAAGTGCTTCTTCCTCCTCTCTTCCTGCCTGTCCCTGCTCATTCATTCCTGTTGCACGTTTTCTTAAAAAAAAAAAAAAAAAAAAAAAAAAAAAAGCTAATCCTAAGTATTTTATTCTTTTTTGATGCCACTGCAGATCTAATTGTTTCTTTTTCTTTTCAAACCGCCGTTGTTTGGAAATCTTTGGGATTTTTTTCAAATCTTTTAAAATTCAACCATCGTAACTGCAGAAAGTTTCGCAAATTCAGACATAGCCCTCAGCTACCACGGGTCCCTCCGGTGACACCCTCTGTCGCACCCTGTCCTCCTGAAGCCACCGCGGCTCGGCCGGAGCCAAGTGCAGGGCCCACTGCCCGTCGCTGTCTGTGCCGCTGCTCCACTCGTCCCTCTGCCCAGGTGCCCGTGCCCGTGCGGCTGTGCGCCCCCCCACTCAGTTCTAGAGCATTCCATTGATGCTTCACGGGAATGCTCCTGCTCGGCTGCTTGTCTGATTCAGGCGGCACAGCTCCTTGGTGAGTGTTCGGGGCCCCGGGTTGCGCCTCCCGCGGCTCGGGTTCCACGACCAACCCGGCCGAGCCCTGCTGTCCCTCGAAACACACACTGGTCAGCTCAACACGGGGCCGTGTGCACACACGTAACTGCACCCTCACCCGCAAAGTCAGGAAATGAGTGCAAATAAAGCACCACTGAATCAACAGGCGTTCTTGTCATGCCCTCTGACCCCAGAGCTGCGGGAACGCTGGTCCTGGGCCGCATGCCACTCCCTGGGCGCAGCCCGGCCCATGATTTGCTCAGTGGTCACAAAGTCTTCTGTGTATTGCTCCTGTCTTCGGCTTCAGATGCTGAGTATTTGATGTTGACACAAGCAAGTGGAAACTGCCCGGCCCGGATCTGGGTGGGACTGCTGGCCCTTCAGCCCCGACGGGCCGGGCCTGGGCTCTCACCAGACGCACACAAGCCGCCGGGGCAGGCAGGGGAGGCGGGTGCAGGCAGGTCTGCCCCTGGCACTGACCCCGACATCCCGTGGAGGCCCCCCTCCCAGACACCAGCCTGCGTGGACAGCGTGCGGACGGGCAGGCATCTGAGGCCTGGCCAGGGGCCTGGCAGCAATGCTGTTCAGCGGCTTCAGCTCAAGGTGGCTGGGGGTGAACGTGACACACTGGTCCCAGGAGGCCTCTGGGCGCCTTGGGCAGCGTAGGCCTCAGGCTGGAGTGGTGTCCACAGCTCTGGGTTGGGCTCTGCCTTGGTGACCTGCAGGGCTCCTGCCCGCCGGCTGTGGCCACCTGTGTGCTGGACGGCGTGCATCCGGACGAACCACTTACCTTACCCCCTGGCTCATATGCCTGCTCTTAATTGCAATCAATAGCCAGAAAACTGCGACTCCAGGCGGAGGGGTGCCTGGCTGAGGTGTGCAGTGGCGACCATGCAAATAGGCCACAGAACAGACCAGTGGCCCCCAGTGGTCTGTCAGCGTCTCCCAATTAGCAGGCGGCCACGGTCCCAGGTCCTGGGGGCCAGGCCCCAGCATAAATCACCTTCCTAATGCTGCCTGTCTGGCCTCGCGCAGGCCGGCACTGTCCCCTAAATTCTGAGGCCGTGATTGATACCACCTGCTTCGCACGTGCCGGCGCCGCCATCTGCTTACAGGGAAACATAAACTTTGAATACGCGCATCTGCTGATTTTAACTGGGCTAATTTATTGCTCACAAGCGGAGGAGCTGAGTTTGTGGCGAATTCTCCAGCCCCCGGGAGCCCGCCGCAGTGTGCGCCATCGCATCTGATAAGGCCAACGCCACAGCCGCCCGGCCTGGGCCAGTACCGGGCAGGAGCGCAAGGCACCGCCCGTGGGGATTTATTTTTGAATTAAACGTTCTGGGCCCAGTGGAAGCCTATTCATTTTCACAATCAGCTTTCTTCCCAGTTGTAAACAGACTCTTTCTAAAACTTGTGCATGATTTTAATTACAGATAAGTTTCTCTTTAAAGGCCGGGCATTCATGCCTGGGTTGCTAAGCTGAATTCCATACATCTCTATGTTCCTGTGTCCAGCTGAGGGCCAGGAGAGCACACCTGGCTGGCCCCCGGCGTGGGGTCCTGTGCCGGAGGCTCTGGGCCTTCAGCCTCCACCCTCGCTTGGGACCACACAGAACAAGCCATTCAGGGCAGGGCACCCGGACACACCCCACATCCCTGGGTGGAGGGAGAGCAGCGGAGCCCTGCTCCCGGCAGGTGGGGCCAGCGACTGCCTGGTGGGGGCCATCAGCGCTGGGCCCTGAGCCTCCTCCTCCAAGAAGCCTTCCCAGCCTCCCGGTGTCACCGCCACCTGTGGCCCTGGCAGCCACGTCCCCGGGAGCACCTGACAGAGGCGGGGACAGACCGCTCCTCCACTCCTGCGTGGGGTCTCTGCTCCCACCCTGGGCCCGAGGCCCCTCATGCCGGATGAAGGTGCAAGCACAACAGTGTTGAGGCCCAGGGAACGGGGCCCTCAGAGCCCCCAGGAGGGGCCCTGGCAGCGCGGCTGCAGGGAACATCCCGGCGCCGGCCAGGAGCTCCACGTCCTGACCACCACGGCTCAAGCACTGGCCAGCTCCGGCAGCAGGCCACAGGCGTCGGTCGGCCATGCTCCTGTGGGCACGTGCTCCAGCGCGCTGTGTGCGCGTGAGCATGTGAGTGTGAGCACGGGTGAGTGTGAGCACGCTCATGCGCGTGTGTCTGCATGTGTGCGTGAGCATGAGCACGCCTTTGCCTGCGTGCGCGCATGTACTGTGCACGTGGGTGTGAGGGGCACGCACACGTGTGCCCACCGCCGGCGCTGCTGTGCCCACGGAGCCTGGCGGAAGGAACGGCCTCGAGGGGAAGATGAGGGCGGCGCATGGCCGGCTCTGGATCGCCCAGCGGCCATGCCCTGTGCAGCCACACAGCTTCTTTGCCGCAAATGGAATCGTCAGGACCACGCTCTGCCTCTGCGGACTCATCCGTAATAACTGAAAATCCCGTCATGGTCACTCATCTTACAGCGGGCACGGGCATGGGCACAGGGCAACCGCACCCTTCACCCTGCTTGGTGCCGCCCAAGAGCCGCTCCGAAATTGAATTGGGGCTCCGACTCAGGGCCACGCCCACTGGCTCGTCCTTCAGCCAAGCGGGGGTCAGCACGGCCACTCACAGGGGATAGCGCTGCCACGCACCTGCACCCTCCCCCCACTCCCAATAGGGGGCACTGGGATGGGGTGGGGGTCGGGGGAGATGGGGCTGCTGCTGGCTTCCCCAGTGCACCCCCAGGGCAGAGCACCACTCCCTCAGGCGGCCAGGACCGCCCACCACTGTGGGGCGGGGCCAGCACCACCGTCCCCACCCATGATGGCCCCACAGGCAGCGAAGAGACATGATGACTTTCTCCGTATCTGAGTGCTGCTCCGTTGTGGAGACGCAAGAACAGGTGCCTCAGCACCACCACCCCTCTGCCCTCACCCCAGCTCGGTCCAGCCCGCAGCCTGGTGCCCCCGGGCAGAGTGAAATCGATGTGGCAGTGATGCCATAGGACCGTGCCCCGTGCTGGCAAGGGGCTGATATCGAAGGCAGAGCAGCCTGCACGACTGCCCTGAAGCCCTCGTGAGTGTGAGCTCACGGGGCTGCACACAAATGTGTGTGCACACTCACCCTCTGCACCTCCACTGTGCACAACTGACAGGCACACACCCGCCCTGTGCACACACCCCTATGGCACACCTGTGCACATCCTGCAGCCTGGGGCATGGCCCCCTCCCCCTGGCAGCGCTGAGAAGCCCCGCCCACTCCCAGGCTCTGACACAGGTCCTGCCCCGCCGAGCTCACTTGGGGTGGAGGTCTTAGCGGCCCCAGGCCCCTGGGGAGGCACAAGAGGGACCTCCGCTCCGCAGGCGGGGACCCTGGAGGCACGCTGCAGGGCCATCACATGGGTGTGGGCGCCCCTCACCCAGCTGCAGCCCTCCAGGGGCAGCGTCTGACCTGGCACAGGGACCTTGAGCCCAGCCAGACTGACCAGGCCCACGACCTTGCCCCAGGGGACACCGTGTCGTGCTGGGGGCAGGGCTCCCCATCTCAGAGGTCGTGCTGGGTGAGGAACCCGCCTGGACTGGGCGCTGCAGGCAGCTCCACCTCGGAAGGACGCTGGCAGAGCCACCCAAAGAACTGCCGCCTGCCCAGCCTCAGAGGGCTGGTCCAGGCAGGGGCCTGGTGGCCTCCACAGGCGGGGCGGGGCCTGTGGAGGGTGGACGTGGCGGGGCGGGGCTGCAGTCTGTGGTCATGTCCGGCCCCCTGAGCTGTGTGTTGGGGACAGCCAAGGGGCGAGGCCGAAACGTGCGGCCTGGAGGTGCCGGGTGGGCTGGCTCCAGCCCCCGCTCCGTCTCCAGTGATTTGGAAGTGTAGAAAATGGGATTACGTGGGAACAGATGTGCACCGATGGTGAAATGGAAAGCGTGGCGCAGCCTTTGATTACCTCTGACTGCGGGTGTCCGGCCCGGGGGGACGGCCTACGGGGCTGAGCCCTGCAGAGACACCTCATTGAAATTGAATTGATACTTTGTGAGCTTCATTTGTGAATAATGTGATCTGACAGGGACAAATGTGATGGGGAATTGTTTTCAAACCGACTCCAAATGAAACTTATTATTGGGTAAATACAGACGCCTTTGTCTGCCTCTCTTCCCTCCCAGCCTCCAGTCCTGAATATGCATCAGCCTCCAGGTAATTGAATTGAGGACGGGAGGGGCGAGGGGACCACGGCCAGGGCCTGGCGTGGCAGCAGTGCCCGGAGCTGCCCCACCGAGCGCCCACTGGCGGCCTGCGTGCTCCGCGCCCGGCCTCAGATGTCTTACATATTAATTTCCTTTGCGAGCACTTGCGCGGAGCTCAAACCCAGTTAGCTGGATTGATGAAGGCGGCAAAAGGATCCGACGCACGCTGATTCCACCTTTTCAGCTTCGATTAGCTCAGCCCGGGAGTTATTCCCGTCAGAGCTCCATTATGTGCTGGCGGGCAGGCCCCGGGGAGGGCCCGTGCCCGCGACAGAGCCCAGGAAGGCTTCAGTGCCGGGCCATTATCCTAACAGGCTGGTCCCCTGAGAGGGTGGCAGGGGGTAGGCACCCGCAGAGGCAGCCAGGCCCACAGTGCCCACCGCTGCCATGGCCACACGGGGCCTGGCTGATGCAGTGCCGCCCTCCTCCCTCCTGCCTCTTGCCTCCTGCCCTCCCGCTCCTCTCCTCTCCCTCCTCCCTCCTCCCTCCCCTCATTACAGGCCTGGGGGCAGACCTGCCTCCCCCCAGCACCCCCTGCCCCCTGTGATGTGGGTGAACAGGCAGATCTGGGTCTCAGCCCCGGGCAGCTGTGTGCTGGCCATGCAGTCTGACATCAGAACAGCCCCCAGGAGGACACTGCCTGCCCTTCTCAGATGAGGACACTGAGCTGGCTAAGCTTGTGGCATCTCCTGGCCACCGTCACTGCAGTCTTCCTGTGGCCAGAGCGCCCATCCTTGGTCCCACGCCCCATGTTGAAGGGGCCAGCTGTCCCTGTAGCAATGGTGAGGAGGAGGGACAGCCAGGATGCTGCCCTGGTGGGCGCCTAGGGGCCTGGGGAGCACCATCCACCTTATGGCCACGACACTCAGGCCAGGGGATCGGCCATACAGCCCTGTGAGCTCCTGCCACCTGCCTTGTCCACTTCCCAAAATGCTGAGGGTCTGGACCTGACCCCAGGGGCCTCTGGGCCTGGACGCCGGGGGCCTCTGGGCCTGGACGCCGGGGCCTCTGGGCCTGGACGCCGGGGGCCTCTGGACATGCACTCAGGGCTCTGACGAGCCCCCACCCAGACTTTGGTTGTGTTTCTGGTGAGTGTGCAGCAGCTCGGGCAGAGGAGACCTCAGGCAGGGGGTCAGGACAGGGGTCGTGAGGACAGGGGTCAGGGGGTTGGAGGGCAGAGGTCACGAGGGTGAGGGGTCACGGGGCAAGGGGTCAGGAGGATGGGGGTCAAGAGAATGGGAAGGCGGGGGTGGGCGGGAGGATGGGGTCGGGAGGGCGGGGTGGTTCCCCAGACGTGGTGGCACCCGGATCCTCTCCACCTTCCACCTTCCCCACCCCCACCTCGCAGAAGACACAGCGAAAGTTGGGGTGCAGGCCCAACTGGCTCCCTTGAGGCCACAGTCGGGGCCTGTGCTGGCCAGCCCCTCATGGCCTGTCCCAGCCCACCTCCTGCTGGTCATCAGGGTCCGGACCTCACATGAGGCGGGAGCCCCAACCACCCACCCAAACCTCAAACTCAGATGAAAGCCACACAATCTAAACTCAAGCATTTAAACTGCACATGTTGGTGGCATCAAATCCATTCCTGAGGCTGTGCGGCCTCCAGCCCCGCCCCGCCCCCAGGGGACACCCTTCACCCAGCACGGTGGGTGGTCAGGCCACCGAATGTACGAATGTAAGAGACTCAGACCCTCCTCGGAGGCTGCAGGGTCTCCAGGCCCTGCCCTCTGAGTAGCCGATGCGGGTGGGGCTGAACCTCCGGCAGCAAGAGGGTGCCGGGACGGCGGCCAGAAACACGGCCTCGCTTGCTCCGTGACCCGGGCATAAAGCCCATGTTCTTAAGCAGGCCTGACCTGCACAGCCCCTTGCTGCCCACGGTCACTGCGTGGCGGGTGGCTGCCAGGCCCTGGGGCCGTCGGGCTGGGGATGGAAGGGCACGCAGCCACGGGGGCACCGAGCCAGCCATCTGGGGGGACCCAGCCATAGGTGGGTCTGACCCCCGCACTGCCCAACCCACTCCTGGCCGCAGCCCATGGAGCATCTGTCTCCATGAAATTCAGGGCAGTTTGCCAAAGCCCGTCTTCCCCAAACAGCTGTGACCCTCAGTGCACTCAGCACCAGCAAAGCACCCAGAGCTGGGCTCCCAGAGTTAGAGCGTCCACGTGGCAGTGGACAGTGGTGACTGTGGGATGAGCAGGTGGGTTGGGAGACGACTGGAAGGGTGACCGGATACTGGATGGATGTGTAGATATAGCTGGAGGGAAGGAAGGAAGATGGAGGAGTGGAGGGTCAAACAGACGACCAGAAGCATGGCTGGAGGGATGCAAGGATGGATGGATGGGTGGCGGGTGGTGGATGGACAGATGGGCGTATGGGTGGATGACTCAGGATGGATGAACAGTTACTGCTACTCCAGCAGACTCTTCCAGATCAGCACCCCATCCACCCTGTTCTTCCCTCACAGCTTGTAGCCACATCTCAGGTGACTCCGGTTTCCCAGGACATACTTGTCCCTCAAGGCCAAACCACCACATCTGTGGCCTCAGCAAAGTGGACCATCAGCCACTGTCTCAGCAGTCACTTCCCTGGACAGAACCGCTCTGATGCGGCAGCCCTCCCGGGCGAGGCCAGCAGCGTCTGCCCCAACAGCAAAGGGGTCTGTCCAACGACGGTCTGTCCAGACACAACTGGACAGGAGGGCCAGGCTCTGTCAGCGATGGGCCCACCCTCGGTCAGGCACCCAGAAGAGGCTGACAGCCCTTGTGGACCAGGGTCAGCGCCTCACACAGACACACAGCTGCACACGCACACATATGCTCATAGAAACTACACCCCGCAATACAACACTCATGCACAGACACACGCCTGTGCACACACAGACACGCGCACACATGCAAACACACACCCGACGGTGCATGTGCTCACACGTGTGCGCACACACAACACGCACACAGGTATGTACACACACGGGGAGACGGGGGCCTTGGACAGAGGCGGCCGGGGCCCAGTGCTGCCCCTGCCCTGGACCCCCAGGATGCGCATCCGGGCGGGGGGCGGGGGCGCTGAACTGACACTGTCACAGGCGAATCCATGAGCAGGGCCTGGGGCTCCGGCCAGGAACCCTTCCCTGTGCCTGTGAGGCGTGGCCGAGGCCCAGCCCCGTCAGATCCGCGGGCCCACCAGACGCTAAAGGGTGCGGTGGGGACGGGTGGGTCCTCCGCGGCCCCCGCTGATAGTCCGTGACTTTCTGGTTCATAACACAAAATCGCGCTTTTCATCAAGAAGCTCATATTCTCCAGATGATTCGAAAATCCACAGAGCAAATCCCTCGCAGAGCACTTCCCAGTGCTGTTTTTTCTTTAACCCCAACAACACTTCCTGCAAATTCCCGGTGCCGTGAAGAACGGCCCGGGTGCCCCAGACACCCGCCCCCACGCAGCCTCCCCGTGTCCAGGCCGCCCCCGGGCGCACGGCCCCGCGCCCTCCGCGTCCTGCATGATGGGGACAAGCAACTTGTCCTCTGGGCCTTGCTCTCCCCGCAAGCGTGTTACTGAGCGTTTGCCGGTCGCTGACCCACCCGGCTCTCGCCGGGACCCCGGGCGCCCACCGCATCGCAGCGCTCGCCCGTGTGGGCCGGGCGGGCCCCGCTGTGCCCATCTCCACGGAAGGCCCGGTGAGAGCCCTGCGGCGCACCTGGGCATCACATCGTCACCAGGTGGTGTTGGGGAATTTGGCCATTGGCTTCCGCTCAGACACAGCCTGGCCAGTGAGGGCCATGGACAGATGTCTGAGTGGTCCCCTCCCTAAACTCAGCACCCACGAGCTGTCCCACCCGGAGGAGGCCCCCTGCTCCGGCCTCACGCCCCGTGTCCAGAGAGCCCACGGGCAGCAGCAGGCCCTCTGGTCACCCCAGCCCGAGAGGGAACTCGAGCACCGGCACCGCTGGGGCCCTGGCCACGGGGTCCTCGGGCTAGGGGTCTCCTGGGCCAAGGGAGGGGCTCTGGCGCCAGCATCCACTCGGACAGCAGGGTCGCGGGCAGCTGGCTGGCACAGGCCTGTGCTCAGAGTCCACGTACAACCGGCTGTAAATCAGAGCATGTCTGTTGGCCCCAGCAGAGCAGTGTCAAGGGGCCAGTGTGCCCCGTGACCATTTCATCTTCCACGCTAACTTACACACGAGAAAAAGGGCTTCCAGCCACCGCACCTGTGTAATCATTCAGCTCGCACCTCCGGCAGGCTGGACGACATCCGCATGGAAATGCCCATGACCGCCCACAGGTGGCCCTGCCAGCATAGCAAGGGACAGCAGGGTGGCCTGGCCCTGTGTCCATAGGCCCACCCAAGGGGACATGGCAGGGGCTGCCTCCCAGACTGTGCCACCAGGGGAGTCAGTCACAGGGCGGCCACGACCTTCTTGCTGGGCCCATCCTGCTCCCGGCCCAGTCAGGGAGCAGTGGGCATTGTGACTTGGTGACCCGGGGGTCTCCTAGGGCGGTGGGGGAGTCAGTATTTAGAAGTTGAGATGGTGCCAGTGACGTGGCATCCCAGAGGTGTCGGCACAGGATGGCTGGGGAGGCCCAGGGACACGAGGGTCCCCTGTCCTGGGAGTGTCTGGTCACTCTGTTGCTGGGACTACTCCGACAGAGCTCCAGGGCTTTGCTGTGACACCAGCTGCAGGAAAGACGGGACAGGGGCTGCTGCTCCCTCTCTAGACCCTAGACCATGTCCCACCACCTCCGCCACACCCTCCTCCACAGCCCCTGCCTTAGCTGGGTGGCCAGGGCGCTCCAGCTGGGCCTCGGGTCAGTGGCCTTTGCCTTAGGCAGGAGAGTGAGGTCTGTGATTGTGCCCAGCGCCCAGATCTGGGGACACGGGGACATTTTTGGTCAGATGCTCCCCCACAGGATCCGCTACCTGATCTTCACGATGCACAGGGCTGAGCACCAACCCGGTGCCAAGTGGGGTCACTTTGCAGCCAGCTCCGGGGGGCAGGGGCGCTTGGAGCCCAGCTCCCCACCCTCCCTGCTCCTGCCACTCCAAGCCCTCGCAGGCAACCCAGCCCGGAGAACTCTCTGGAAGCTCCAGTGAGCTGCGGAAGTAATTAGGGCTGCAGCCTGCGCTCGGAGGGGAGGGCGAGCGTGTGGCGCTTTGTGTCCTCATGAGCGTTAGTGCTCCTCGTGGAGCTGGAGCGGCCTGACCGGCACCATTAACCTGTCGCCTGTGCAGCTGCGTGCGCGGAGCTTCAGAGAGCGGTCGGTGCCCAGCCAAGCGTGAGCTGTGTGTTGCCCTGGGGACGGACACTCACCAGCCAGCAGGCCAGCGTGGGCCACAGGCATCCCAGGCTCCAGACCCCACCGGCCACCTAAGGTGGCAGAAAGGCGGGGTCACACAGTGGGCGGGGCCAGGCAGTGGGCGGGGCCAGGCAGTGGGCGGGCCTAGGGTGGTGAGCAGGTCCAGTACAGAGGGCAGGGCCTGTTCCCCACCTGAGGTCTACCCTTAAGTCCAGAGGGCTCCTGTGAGAAGCGGAGAGCTGGAACCAGCCGCCCCTTTGCCCCAGCGGGCCTCAGCCCACCAAGGCGAGCAGAGCACAGCACAAAGTCTGCCCTGGGCTGCTGGCCCCACCCAACGCCAAGTACTCACCTGTGTCTGGGGCCAAGGACATCATCCTGGGCAGGATGGGAGGTGTACACGCTGACCACAGGCCCACCCTGGGTGTCACCTGCCTTGTGGCCTGACTGGGAGACAGACGTCACCCTCCAAATGACCAGATCTGCAGGCGGCTGCACCTCATCCTCCCTCTCCTTCCCAGGGGAGATGCAGGACTGGGAGGCAGGGCCACTGCAAAGTGACGAGCCACCAGGCTAGGCCGCGCCACCCAGAGGGGTGCTCAGGGCCCAGCAGGGCAGTACTGCAGCCAGCTGCCCTGGAAAAGCCCACGAGGGGACAGGGGCTGCGGTGCCTTCTCCAGCTCCAGTGGGCAACAGGGAAAGACCAGCAGGAAAGACTCTGCCAGGGCCGAGGGGCGACCGCTTCCAGCATGGACCCCTCCTCTGAGGTCAGAGCTCAGCGTCCCAGCCCTGGGAAGATGTGGTCACAGCCTTTCCACTAGCTGATCAAACAGGCACGAAAGGCACTGTCAAAAGATGTTCCGCGGAATATTGATATTTCCCAGCTCCAACCTGGGGCTGCGGGCGGCGCACGGCCCAGAAATGCAATATTCGCAGGGTCTTTTTCATAAAGGTTTTTATGGGTTTGGAAATTTAAACACCACGGAGCCTGAGTTGAATTGGAAAGCAAAAGTCTCTAAGCTTGTACATCTTAGAGGAAAAAAAATTCAATTAAGTGGGATTTTAGCTGTTTCAATAAAATTGGACCTCCCTTTTCAAGATAAGCGGTCTCCGGTGCGGAGCAGCCTTCGTGTACGAGTCTCCACTCCTCCTAAACGCCTAATCCTTGCTCAGGACACAATACCCACAACAGGAAATCAATGTGTAGTCGAATCAATTTGAAAATATAAAATAAACTAATATATGAGTGGAAAATTGACTTCCTATGGATTAAAGGCAGCACAAATGGTAGAAAATCTAGCGTTTTAGCAGGAGGAAGTGGTTGCGGGGGGCAGGGGCTCCCCGGAAGACGGTGCGGCCCTGGTTCTCGGATTCTGCTGGAGCTGCAGGCCCCAGGGAGGTGGGAGCCCTGATCTCAGGAGGCCTTTCGGAGGCCCCTCCAGAGCCCTGTCCACCCCAGGTCGCTCCCTGGCCCAGAGACCCTAGAAGCAACCCAGATACAGGACCCCAAGGCCACATGTGGCCACCCAGCCCTGCAGCCCGCACCCCTGGGAGTCCCCAGGCACCCCACAGGCCTGCGCTCTAACACCCAGTTTCAGGGGTCTCATTCCTCCAAGTGCCCTCCAGTCTGTCTGACCGCTGCAGCCAGGAACTGTCCCTTATGGTCCCTTTTGTTCCCCAATTCTTCCTCCAAGTGGAACAAGGCAACGCAGCAGCCAGTGTGGCCCAGTGACAGTGCCCCGCTGTGGAGACGGTCAGGAAGGGCCCTCCGGCCCGCCGGCCCTCTGGCCCCACCCACAGCTTCACACAGCTGCCTCTTGCCACCAGCGACTCCAGGCCCGACCACCCAGCGGGCCAGCTGTGTGCAGTACCAGGCACGCAGCCCGAGTGGACACGGGCCGGGCCGGGAGCCGAGTCTGCTGGACACGTGCAGACGGCACGTTAGCGGAGAGGACCGCCAGGCATAGCAGGGGAAAAGGCTCAATTAGCGAGCGTGGTCAGCGTGAATTAGCGCACCGGGATGGATCGGGGACTAAATTGGACAATCATGTTGGCTGCACCCCAGGCCCGGCAGCAATAGGTAAATTAGGTCGTCATTAAATTATCATGAAGAAAAAAATGCGTCATCGGCAGCGGGGCTGGTGGAAGGATTATGGTTATTTACAAAAATGATGATGTTTGCAAATTTGTGCAAAATTATGTGTTTGTTGGCGGAGCTTCCTGGAGCCACGCGCACATTTTCTAGCCCAAGATTCCAGCCCCGTGCGTGAATGGACATCGTGGACAAAGCAGGTCAAACTCTGAACTGCTTTTCTGTGACCTGTCTCATCGCCACGCCGCCCCGAGAGTGGAGGACTCGGACCAGACTCCTGCCTGCGGATGGACTCCCCTTGTGGCGGGGAAGGGCACTTCGTTGCCTAGAGTCGAAGCAGAGGGGCTCTCAGTGGCGTCGCATGGCCCCAGGGCTCCCCCAGACCCTCAGAGGGCGTCACACTGGGTCCATGCCCAGGGTCTTTCTTTAATGGAACTCTCTGGCAAACCAGGCGGAAAGTGAGAAGTCGCCTCCTGTGGGGGCGGACGCCCGGTACTGCCAAGTGACCAGGGCGCCTGCCCGCGCTGGAGGGTTTATGGCGGGCCAGGAGTCTCGGGTGGCAGAGGGGTCGGGAAGGGCTCGTCCCCGAGGGCCCAAGGGCCTGCAGGTGCCCGTCACCCCCAGGGCTCAGGCCGCAGGGGCTGGCGGGGCTGCTGTTTCCCAGACCCCAGGCGCAGCACGGGCCGGCCCCCTGGCCTCCTCGGTGGGCGTGCTCTGAGGGCCTGGGAAGTCAGCGACATATCCAGACAGGCAAGCAGCGTGCGGCAGCTCCTCCCGGACACTGTTTCTGTTCAGTTTTGTTTGTTCTGTCCAGCATGGAGTGGCTGGGTCTCTTGCAAACACCACGCTCGCTGTGGTCTCAGACGGCTTCTCTTCCTGTCCCCTCAGGACGTACCTGTGGTGGCCATGGTCAGCCCGGACATTCTCATGGACGGTGCCGGGCTCTCTCTGGGGCCTGGGGTGTAGCTGCAGAAAGAGGGAACCCACAGAAGTCCCTGCCTCCTGGGTGGGGCCACACACTGCTGGACAGTCACCAGCAGCCTAGGGGCGCACTGGAGAGGGTGGTGGAGGGGGCCGACGGTGGATCAGGGGCAGGAAGGGGCAGCATGGAGCCAGAGGCCCGAGTCTGTTTGATCCTGACAGCAGGTGATGGATTTGGGGGAACAGTGTGCATGGCCAAGGCACGGGGTCATGCGGGAAAAGGTGGGTCTGTGTCTGTGTGACCTCTGTGGATGGGGTGAGAGAAAGTGTGCCCCCCACCCCCGACACCGGAAGGCTGGCACCATCACCAGGGGAGGTGACCACAGTGCTCAGGTGGGTGAGAAATCAAGCTTGGTCTCAGTTGTTGGGGGCCAGGGTCAGGGTAGAGATGTCGGGGGACCAAAGGGTACAGGGCTGGAGGACAGAGGGGCCAGCGGTGCATATGGGGCGGGAAGGAAATAGCGGGGACAGCCAGCTCTGGCCCCGGAGAGGGAGGCAGAGGGGGCCCCCGCAATGGTGAGGGGCTGCAGAAGGGGGGAATTCACGTCCTCCCTTGTCAGTGTCTCGGTGCATGTCCACCCCTGAGCGTGTCTCTGAGGCGGCGTGCGTGTCCATGAGTTCTGCCTGCGACTGGTCAGAGCCCTGGGTGTCTGGGCAGGGAGTGCCAAGTCAGAGGGGACCCCCGGCCCTGCCCACCCAGGCAGCAGCCCACAGCATGCCCGGTCCCTAGGGGGCGCCTGGCCAGCCCAGAGCGGGTGCGCGGGAGGCCAGCCTGCCTGCCTGCACGTGGCGGCTGGACGTCGACGCTGCCTGCCGAGCTCATTGATGGCTCACCGGGGCTAATTAATTAATTAGGGGTGGCGCGGAGGCTGGTGGGCCGGGCCGGGCGGGGATTCCTCCACGGGAGCTTTATTAGTACATAAAACGAGTGTTTAAAACCCACACGGCCACGAGGCACCGTGGAGGCTTTTCATTAAACAAACCTATAAAATTACTTGCCTCATTATGTATTTTCGCGACTTCCTCTCCAACGGGGCTCCCGCCCACCTGCCTCCCGCAACCACTCTAAGTGCCTATTTGAAATCAATTTCTCTAATAATGGACTTAATGAGCTCATCAATTAGGGCTGCCATCGCCCAGTGTAGCCCTGCTCTCCGGTTATCAGTTAAACTCTGGAACTAATTTCCATGCTTCATCTATCACGGGGCGCCCACGACGTCTGGTCGCTGCTCCGGGACGATAGGGAGACCCCAGGCCCTTCTCTCGTCGCGGAGGGGCGGCCCCAGGAGAGGACAATGAGGTCGGAGCTGCCGCCCGGCCGGGAGCGGCCAAGGCCCGGGTGCGGCCCAGCTGCAATTAGAGGTAATGGATGACACACAGGTCCAGATCCGATGGTCGTTCCACTTGGAGGGTCCCATTATGCCTTCCCTACCTCTCGCGGCCTCCAGCAAGGCTGTTCCTGCCCCTCAACCCTCAGACACCGCCAGTGGGCCGCTGCACAGTGCCTCGTGCCTCCCCCAAACCCTTGTGCCCGCTGGCAGGCCCGAAGGAAAGGGGTCAGCCAAGCTGGGAGACCCCCGGGGAGGTGGCCAGGAGGACGTGGTCAGGGAGGGCCAGGAGGCAGTTCAGAAGCTGGACCCAGGGGTGCCAGGAAGTGTGGAGTTGCTGCTGGCACAGCAGGTATGTCTGTGGAACCAACAGCACAGCTTGTGACCCATGGGGCACTCAAGGGAGGGACAGATCGGCCCATCGGAGGTTCACTGCAGATGGATGATGGACGATGGACAGGAGGATGAGGCCTACTCTGCCCCAGCTTGGCGGGCTCCACGGGACAAGCTGCACCCCTTCTGAGAGGGGAGAGCTGGCCTCCAGGACCCACCCCCGTTGTTTCCCGCGCCTTCCTGATGCCTCTGCTCAAGCTGAGCTGTGGTTTGCAGAGAGCGAGGGGCCAGGGTCCCTGGTCCAGGACAGTGTGACTGTCTCTAGGGGAGGAAAGGAAATGGGACCTCCCCTCAGAGTGACCCTGGGAAACAGGCACAGAGCGAGGACCCCTCCCCAGCCCGGGGCCATGGGACCAGCCCACCTGTTCCCTGCCCATGCCCCAGCTGCGCTTGCATTCACTCGCATTGGTAGCCCCGTCCTGCCAGCTGTCCTGGGCACCCTCTGGCCATAGCTTTGCGTGCGCGTACACACACACACACACATACACACACACACACATACACACACACACACACACACACACACACACAC